>JAULLH010458400.1:0-11735 GCA_035668455.1 Sarracenia alabamensis
CCAACTTGGGCAGCAGTCCACACTTGAGCAGCCAAACCAACATGAGCAGTCCGAAATTTTGAGCAAATCCAAAACATTGAAATTGTGGGGCACTTGGTGTAGTTCTCAGGTTTATTGTCTATGTCTCGCATCGACAGATTTTTGATCTCTGCATCTTGGGTGGTTGGTGGTCACGTTATGCAGTGGATTGTATGCTGAGTTTTGTGCAGGCTAAAAAATTAAAGATGCTGGAGGAGGACTTGAGGAAATGGAACAAGGAATCCGAACAAGGAAATGGAGAGGCTGCAGAGAGAGAAACGTTTACAGAGTTTATACAATAAATACAAAGCATAAACTGAAACTGTTGCAAATAATGATATATAAAATTCCAATACAGTCACTTAAGATATAAAATTCTAATACAGTCACTTATGCATTCTTGCAGCTTTTAACTTGGACTCCTGAAGTACCAGAACAGGTACACATGAGAGTGCTAGCAAGGAACCAGTCACTTATGCATTCATGCAGTGGATTGTATATCCTACATTTTATATATTTGAAATTACATATGGGATGCATTCAGCATTACCTGGTCAAAGATAAAACGGTTTGCAACACGTTTGACAGTGCTAGCATCTACAGCATCAATCCTGGCGAACAATTCTGCGAACGGGATTCTTCTGCCATATGTAAGAAGCTGCAAGGACAGAAAGAATTAAACCAAACAATAATCTCTTTACTGGGAAGAACAATTTTAACATAGTCCACAGTTTTGAAAATAAAATAAACCATCTTGATTTGATGCTAATCTCAAACAAACAATCAAGAATACAATCCAAGAGATTTGAAAGATGTTTCACCAAGTTAAGTGATACTGAGGCCAAAACATATGTAAGTCGTATTTGGACATTCTTTAACTTCATATTCACCTACTAATACCAAACGAACAATGGTTCAAGCTTTTACCTGGCGCCCGATATCTTCAGCAACTGGACTGGTTCCATCTATGTGAAGCATCAAAGAAGACTTCAACTGCAGTACAACAGAATTGTTTAAGTGAACAACAATATAATGGACACCAAAAAGAAAGTGAACTGCTGGCTTAGAAAAGTCAATTGTCCTCTTGTTGTTCGCATGAGAGAGTAAATCGTGAGAGAATAAATCAAAGACAAATATAATGGGAAATAAAACTGATGTTATACTGAGCACACGGAAAATGATGTCGAGGTCCAATCCAAATAGAGGGTTTCGGCCCAAAAATCAGCCGATCTTCAGCACAAGGTTTTAAACATTCTCAATACATCTTTAGTTATCAATAATAGTATATTCAAAGTTCAGTCATATAAAAACTAGGAGAGCAACTCACAGGTAGACCCAAAACGAGCAACCTGAGTTCAGTAGAAATTTTTTTAAGGCTTATTAAGCAGTAAAATTTCAAATTTCATGCGGGCTTTTTGGGCGAGGAAACTCACAATTCAGGGAACCCAAACTCCGTTGTCATATACATACTCAAAGCTACATATGATGAGCATAAACTCCAAGATACTAGTCCAAAATTCCAGTGTAAGTTTTCATGTCACTAACAGTAACAATTCGAATCCCAATCCATAACTTGCTGTCTATATAGAGCAGAGGAAATTCAAATGGACATTGAAGACAAGAAGAAGAAACATTCATTTTTCTTGATGAATATGGTGGTCAGGCATTAATTCACACGGGCACACCCACAATCCAAAATGAAACAGAGAGAAAACTAAGTTCTATTTTCTAGTCCCTCCCAACCACCTTCGCCTCTCTGCCCACCTCTCCGGTTCTCCCACCAGCAACCCCTCCAACAATTTCCCATCCAATTAGCAAGCCGCTACAAGCAAGCCCCCTCCCAAGGGCATTACAACAAGGATCAAAATCCTGTTTTAATAGATTGTTTCGATAGGCCAAAAAACGAATAACATTTTTAAAAACATTATGAGAACAGGAAAAAAGTATGAACAAAAGAAAACATATGGAAACATCAACTGAAGTATATTGTTATATGCTTACAAATGGAACATATTTAATATCCATTTCAGATTATTACATTATAGAAACATATACTACAACTGGATTAAAATTAATACAAAATACTTAGAAAGTTAAAAGCATCAAATGTCATTGCTACATGATACCATGCAGAAACTAGAATGTCCAATATTTCATTGGTTGAAGCTATCGTATGTTTCGTAGGGCTTTAGTAGACATGAAACGAAATTTTGTTTCTAGCTCCCCTAGCCACTTCCTCTCCCATTAACATTCCCTCCGATGATGACCAACCAACCCCCCAATAGATTTTTCTTTCCTTATCTGATATCTAGTAGAGAACCATGTGGAAACATTATAATCCCAAATACAAACCAAATAGAAACCATTTGCATGGTGTCATTTGGAATGCCTTAAAAAATAAAGAATGTGCACAAAGAAACTGTCATAGAACAATATACAACGTGGATACAAGGAGTAATTTCTTTTAAATCTACCTTTTCATCCAATGAGTGAATGAACGTTTCTGTGGGGCTCAAAACTCTGCCAAAAGGGAGTGGAAATTCCATATTACCCCACCTGCACAAGCTAACAAGCATTGATAAAAATAACACCAAAAACATTAAATTGTAACTGAAAGCAAATGACCACTATTTACTCATCGAATTCTTAAACAGAAGTATACTTCTGAAAGTTCTTGAAAGCAGCTGTGTCATCCAACTCCCCTCTCATATCTAATGGATATGGCTCACCATTAACCAGCGTGAACGGGTTCATCTCCAGGAAACTGAAGTCCAGATCTGTGGAGTGGTGCAAACTTAAATTTGCTAAATATTTGTCTAAAACTAGCTAAACGAGGGTGTATACTCTTGTTAATTCAAGTCAAAATATATAGCATCCATAGATGGTATTGAAGTGGATATATGTACTATAAAGTTTGCAACCAGACTCAGCACTCCCAAAGACCAGAGCACTTGGAAAAAACTACAAAACCAGACCAGCTGCACCAAACCATCTGCTCCAACCAAACCATCTGAAACAAGCGACCAAAACAACCCAATAACCATGGCAAAAACAGCAGCAAAACACCCCAATCAGACAACCAACCCAAGCAAATCAAAATCTAACGAAATCTAAATTAACAAATCAAAATCTAACGAAATAAACCTAGCTCAAAACCAACATAACACCTGAGAGAGGGACTCCAGAACCACATCAAGAAAATAACTAACAAATTAACAAATCAAGCCCCAAGTGAGGCAGCAGCTAAACCAAGCTTGGCGCACACAATAGACCTCGAAAGAAATCCTGCTACTCTAGCATAAACTGCTACTCCAGCATCAACCACCTAAGCGAGGTTAAAAACTTTGCTTAATACTCTGCAACGAGCCAGCCAAAAATGCACAATCAGCGGCAAAATGCACCCAAGCAACCCAAGCCAAACTAAAGCCTACACCACTAGACCCTCCATAACCACAGTCAGCTCCAAGCCTGGAAAGGCACACCTACACACCTAATGATGATCCAAAAACATAAGAGAGGAGCTAACGAAATGGTTCCAGTCCTATTACAGCATGTTCTCAAATCATCACAATCAGAATGCATGTTCAAATGATGCATTTAAAATCATCAACAAAGGACCGACTGAGTTTCAAATGATGCATTTAAAAGCCTGTTCAAGCTTTAAGAACAAAAAACTTCAAGCTTGATACTTTGTAAATGTCCCTACATTTTGTTCCTACTCTCAAGCTGCACTTGATCCCTTGAATGTCCAAAGTAAGCTAACCTGATTCAACTTCCAAATTAGTACAGTAATAGCCTGTTTGTGATAGCTTTTAATTATGCTTTATTCCAACAACAACAAAAAGTGTGCTTTTAAGCTACCCTGTTTGGTTTCAAAAAAAAAAAAGAAAGTGAACTTACTTATCTTTCATATCTTAATCTCAGAAAAAAAAAGCCAATACTGGGATATCATAAACACCTTACTTTAAAAAAAAAATTACTATAATATTGGGATGAGCACAAACATATACTGGGAAATTTTAGTACTCACAATTGGAATGTGACCAGCCCAGCTGTAGATTTTCCCTATCAGATACAATCCGGTAGCCAATCATGAAGTTCTCTGCATAAAGACGTTTGCTAGAGAATAACAAAAATTGAACCAAGTGAGATTTTATCATGTATAAAGAATAACTGATCTTCCACGCTTACGTCCAATTGTTCCAACATCTTCATCTGTCGGCTGTATGGCTAAACAAAATCCATCCATTCCCTGCATCCATATTATAATATATGATGGGTTATTTTCTTCAAACCACATAAGAGATGCAAGTTGCAACATACAAGTTTCAGTTTACAGCAAAAGCTAATTGAAATTTGAATACTTATTCTTAAGTTTGAGGATTTCTGGGCTTCACATAAACAATGTCACTTTATAAGGTTGTTTTGGTTCATAGATTTGTGAGGTTTACAAAAGGAAAGATGAATGATAGGGAAACCAAAAACTAAAAAAATTAGCTTCAATTTACTATCTTCTTATCTTTTTCTTCAGCTTTTTTTCTTTCCCTCCATGAATTCCTTCACGAATCCTAGATCCAAACACAGCTTATATTAATTGAACAAGTTCAAAGTCAATTGAATAGTTTCTGAAACCAAATTTCACCAAATGTAATTCACGATTCACAGTAACAGTATTGAGAAGTAAGATTGAAAGAGATGCAATCTCAGAAATGCAACTTGAATCAACCCTTGGAACAAGTTGCCTAGTCAACATATATGAAAATAACTGCACATCCACTCCACAAAAAGTCCACAACAAGAAAATATTTCTCACCCAAAATAGAAACACCAGAACAGCTACAGTTATCATACCTCCCATAACCTATCAGGAGAAATCTCATCATAGGATGCTAACGAAGAGGAGGAAGAACACAAACACCATTTTCTACAACCGAAACTTGATTTTAGGAGTCTTCCTGGAAGTATAAACTCAGAAGCCTCAATGAAATACCAGCTCCCCATATGAGATGTTTCACATCTTTGACACAAATTAAAAGGTTCAACGCTAATACAATCGATAATAGCTTAAAAAAGTTGATCCTAATCAATATCAAAGAGAAAATAAAATTGAAGATGCAGGTATGGAAATATCAAAATATGATCAAAACATGCCATGAAGCAATATAAAATAGAAGACTCTTCCTTCCAGCAGCAAAATCTGAAGCATTTAGAAACCAAAAGAAAAACTAGTGTTGGCTTTCTATGAAAAGTTAAAAACTAAAAACTGCCTAAAGTTCAATTACCAACTTGATCATTAAAAACAAAAAGAAAAAAGAAGAAGAAGAGGGGAGCCTAATAAAAAATCAGATTTGCCAAATGGATATACCAAGAAAAAGAAAATCAAAATACAAAAAAAAAAGAAAAAAGAAATATAGAAGTATTTATTTTTGCAATTAGCTCACTCAACAACACTACCATCTCCACCTCCAAATGGCAATTAGAATGATGATTGTCAAAACCGTGTCTATGTATTTAATCCATTTATCGACGCGATACCTCCTCTCGATGAGTTTTAATACAGAATTTGATACCCCCACCGTGTTAAGTACATCCAGTGCCTTCCCTTGTGCTCTCTGCACCAACCCAACAATATTTATTAGTAACATTACCCAAGTGCTTAACAGTAAAATTACAATTCATATATTGAAAAACCTTAAAAAAATAAAAATAAAAACTACTGTTCGTTAATGTTCTGCTTGAACAAACCTCTAAAATTATAAACTGAACCAAACAAGCAATATTTCTTCGGCACGTATTTCTCAACAAACATGGAAAAATCAAAATGAAAAAATGGAGAATATTGCAGAAAATACAACTCATTTTCCATATTTGTCTAAATGAAAAAGTGCAGAAAAAAGGAATGAGACTACATTTATTTTTAAGTGCCCTAATTTCACAAAGAAGAAGCTTAACAAATGTAAAATCAACACACATATAAAAAATAAATAAAAAGAAGATTGAATGAATAATTTCAAATCAAAGATTGAAAATGAGGGAATCGGGTATACCCTGTTTATCGATCAATCGCAAATCCTTGTTCTTCTCTGCAAATTTCGGTAAGAGAGAGAGAGAGAGAGAGAGAGAGAGAGAGAGAGAGAGATACAGGGGTTACCGAACAGGGGTGGGTTTACCCAATCAAGAACGGCGCTTGAGGAGTCTTAGCGATCCGACGGAGGTCTGGCGACGGGTGGCGCAAGCGCCGATGATTCGGCGGAGGCGGCGGAGGTTGAGCATCGAAAGGGCTTTGACGTGGTGGTACGATCCGGTGATGGGCGTCGAGGACGTTAGACAGAGGCGCGGTGGTGCAGGCGCTGGTTGTGCCGTCGCCGGAGGTGGAGGATGTTGCCAGTAGGCGTGAAAAGAGGCGGAGCAGGGGCAGATGGTCGGAGATGGCGTCGGTGTGGTTGGGTGGTGGCGGATCGAACGGGGATTAGGGCTTGAATGAAAAAGAAATCGCAAGTGAAAAAGTTGAAGTATCAGATTATGGCGTGTTTGTGGGTCGGGTTACCGGGTTGCAGGTTGGGTTATCAGGCCGAGGCGCGGGTCTAATCTTTTGATCATAGTTGTCTTATAAAACCGAGATTAAAAATTACTAAAGATCTCGGTTGACTGTTTAACCTGAGATAAATAAATTTTTTTGTTTTTTCAATCGCAGTGTTACAAAAGCCGAGATCTTTTTAATTTTTAGAGTGAGATCTTTTACCATTATTGTTGTAGTGACTTTGATTTCAGAACTACTAGAATAACTTTAAATTTCGTCCATGCTCTTGCTAAACTTTAATTTGTAGTTTGCTTCTCTTTGTCACCTGAAAATTTGTTAACAATCGGGCTGAGACCAAATAGTAAGAAAAGACTAAACTATTTCGTGATCACGATATATGATGGTGCTTATGAAAGTACAATTTTAAATATAAACACAAATATATCAAGGTTCAAACATTTAATATTTCAGTTCTTGTCTCAAACATCATTTGCATAACACTATTGAAAAATCAATTTTTACCAGCATTTGTTTTAATAGCGGTTAAGGAAACTGTCTTTATAAATCGAATATAGCAGCGGATTTTAATAGTGTTAAGAACTTGGGTTTTTTCTCGAATTTTGAAATTGAACTGCTACAGGTTATTTTCATTCTACTGGCGCTTCTAGGTTTCCACTGCAAGCCGTTGCTATAGGTCTCCTATCACATGCTATTTTAGTTCCTCCGCTGCCACAGGTGTCAAATTACTTAGCCAAGAATCCCCGCCAAAAGTTCCCCATAAAGAAATCCCTGCTAAGAGTCATAAGAATCTAAATTTCTTGATGATTATTTGGTATTAGAAAAATCGGGAAGCTCAGTTCTCCCACTCCACCAAATTGCAAAACCCTAGTTATACATTAACCCATCAAACTCTTCTCCACACCAAGAGTCCCTATGAATCCTGGAATCTTGATGAGTATTTACTATTTAAGAATAGGAAAGTATATGCTCCTTATCGAAAAAATCGCAAAACCAAGCTCTTCTACGTCTTCCCGTCGATCTGAGGAAATTTGTGACCGTATCAACTCAAGTTTGCATCGTTCCTTCAACTCTCATCGACAATGTTGTTAAGTATGTTTTTCTTCTCAATGGACCACACAACAAATAATAAATCAATGATTATTTGATTAATTTCAATATACTTATTGCTATATATATTTCCAACCAACGAAACAAGCCATAATCGATGCTCTATTTTGGATAGCACAGTATGACGCTTTCCTTTACAATTTACATAATCTATATTATGAATGTATTTCTTTTAGATTTTGATGTTTTTATGCATTTTTAGTTGACATGATTTCCCCGTATTTATCTTTGAGTGTTTTGGGAGTTATAAAGTATACTATGCCTGGATCCGTTGTTAAGATAGTATACTTAAAAGTCATGCTTTTATGTATTTTATATCGTTGATCCCTGGTGAATTAATGAAAAATATTCAAGAGGTTATTCCATTTAGTGTTTCATATTTATTATGTATATGATGTATGAATGCACAATCCGTATTTTATGTCCAGTATTTGACTCGGTGCATGAAGTACAGAAATCGAGTCAAAGGTTTTGACATAATATACATGAAGGCTCACAATGGCAATGGATCCAGACAATCCATTGGTACGATTGTAGCACATGGTTATAGTAGTTGGTCTTTGCTGGGATAAATTCAGGTTTGGAAATTCAGTGTTCGAGCTCGATGTGTTAGTACACATGGAGTATATTGAACGGCATCAATAGAATGATCGATTCAATACTGACTATATGAATGGATCCACATCCTATATTATCATGTATTGCACGTACTTTTAATCTCGGCGTGATTGATCGAATCATGTTTAGATGATGTGTAGTGCTTTGAGTCACCAATGGCTGAGATTTCGATATTGAGATCAAAATTACCGATGGGCTAGGCACTGTCGTTATTTGTTCGATGATTGATAATCAGCTGATGGGAACCATGTCTTCATCAGGTTGTGGAGTTTCCCCTCGTGTGCTTGACTTATAGGTTGGACTACGAAAGAATCTTGCAAGTGGATCTTTCGATCCGGCATACTCAAAAGGATAAACGGTGCGGTTGCGACAATAAGAAGATAATTGAACCAGGTTATCAATAACCTAATTCGATTATCGAGAATCCATATCTTAAATGTGGGGAGATTTCAGTGCAAATGATAATTAGAAACTCGAGACATAATTCGGGTTAGGGCTGAGAGTTCAGTCAGGACCTTTAGTTGAATAAGTTCTGGTTCACGCGATAAATGATCTAACTCGGGGATTGAGTTAGGGATATCTGATTTTCTCGTACGGTTAGCCAGAGCCCTATACTTCCTCC
Organism: Sarracenia alabamensis; assembly: GCA_035668455.1. Classification (NCBI taxonomy): domain Eukaryota; kingdom Viridiplantae; phylum Streptophyta; class Magnoliopsida; order Ericales; family Sarraceniaceae; genus Sarracenia; species Sarracenia alabamensis. The sequence goes on from JAULLH010458400.1 coordinate 8,907, forward strand.
TGATCCCTTACATAGCCCATTTATAGGCACGATTTATTTATGGATGGTTTCAGTTATTATTTAATTTAATTCAATTGTCGGATTTTTCGCCAGAACAATCAGGGAATTAAATTAAATGGACAAGGGGCATTTTTTTCTTTTGACTCATGCTTGGTGGTCAAGTATGGCCAGCCATGGCAAGGTGGAAAGGGAGCTTTTATTTTTGGTTATATGTATATTGTCTAATTCATTTTAGAAAGGAGAATATAAATGTATTAAAATAAAAGGTAAGTGTATATATATTTACATACATATATGAGAGATTAATTATTTTAGTTTGAAATATATTAATTCTCAATATTATTATATGGAATGTCAATAAATATTGATAGCGTCAGAATCTGCACTAGTCCACTCCAAGGTCCGCGGGCCTGCAAAACAGGGTAGATCACGTTAGAAAGGGACCGGAAGGGGTTTCCAGCGTACCCTCTCTGACGATCAAGTCAGTCCGTAAACAATATAAGGGTGCAGGTAATGTAAAGAATGAATGAGAATGAGACGGTGATTAGGGTTTGATAATGGTGTACCTTTCATATTGATTACTTCTGATATATATACTGACCATCGGGTGGTGAAACACATCGCCCTTGGGTGCATTCTTATTGATTCCCTTTTCCATAACTAATTAGGAATGATAGGGATTCTGCATAACTGATTGGGAATGATGGGGATCCCGTGCGATCCCTATCCTGAGATATTTATGGAAACCATTTTCTCCTAACTACCGTGGACCTACTGCAAGGAAGATGACGGATAGAGACTGATCCTTGATCTGGGGGTCGACGCTGGTCGCTATTCCCTCAGGCCGAGCCCTCGTGAGAAGGGCTTGGGGCTGTCCTGAAAGGAGCAGTTGCTGGCCTGGGGCTGTCGATGCCACCCCGTTGGGTAATTGCTAATTGGATTGGTCTAACACAATTTTAGGCTTCTCCTTCATGGGCTTGCACTGATCCCTCATGGCCCTGTTAAGGGTATTTATCCATACCCATCAAATATATTAACTAAAATAAGGGTAGTGTATATATATATTGATATATATACATTAGAGAGAGATAGATCATGACCTAATTTTTTCCATTCTCTCAATATTCTCTCTCTTCCTATCCCTCTCGTACGTGTCATCGGCCCCCTTCTCCTCTCTATAGAATTTGTAAAAATTCTTGAGAGTATTTGGTGTATCGGAAACCTACAATGTCGATTCGGATCGGTGCCCACTCGTCAGAATTGTCGCGTGCGTCCGGAGATACATGAGAAGGTCACCGGGTCATCTCACATCATCGTTTGGAATTCTTAAAACTTTACTACATGTTTATACTAGGTAAAATTCTATTAACATCATTTTGATTCATCGTTCTTCATGAAAAACGCGTGACGACGTTTTTTACAGTCATGTCGTCGTTCTTTCCAATCTTTTTCGCTGTGCAACTCCAACATCTATTGTGTAGTTGCAATTGCTTGGGAAATAATAGAACAAAGTGGATTGGAGATCAAAGTCAAAGGTTGGAGACAGGCGTCTAGGGTTTAGGTATTCTTTTAGGTGCTCTAAATCACATGCTTAAGTTTTTTTTGTTATTATTAAAAAGCAATCTAGATATGGGTAATGCATATATGTCTAATTGTGTAAAATAACATAAATGAGTAGATTAGAATCATGCAACAAAAATGGAGTTGTAGTATATGATCCTTAATGTGAGATCCATATTTTTTCTTCCGTTACAGAAAAATGATAAAAAATCCGAAGCAACTGAAAAATTATTTTTATCCAAGTCGGTTCATCAATTTCAACTCATTCATTAACAGTGGGACCAGTGTATTAAAGAGGGTGTCCTAATTTTTTGTTATTCAGAACGGATTTTGATTTTAAGTCCTCTTGGCATTACTATAGAGTTTTTACTTTGCACATGGTCCAGTTATGCCATATTTTTTCACATTCCCTTTAAAATTTCTTAATGTCAACATGAGCTCAACACTTAGGACATTCATTTGGTATGATCAAATATGTAGATTGAGATATGGAGTGATCGTGCAGATTCAAGTTATGAAAACTAGTCTATTCACAAATATAAAGGAAGATTATCTAACTACTATTGACTGTTATGTTCATGTGAGTGATACATTCTGAGAGTTGTTCTTTTTTATCATACTTAAATTTACTTCTTCTTCTTTTTCTTCTACCTCAATTTCTTTTATATTCAATCAATGGATAAGAGTTGGATTAAGAAGAGTAGATTGCCAAGAGAGTACTTCGAAGGTTTGAAAGACTTTTTGAAGTTTACTTATCATAGTTCATCTAAGGATGGGACAATTTTATGCCCATTCGTAAAATGTGTGAATTCATATATATTGAACCTAAATATTGTACGTGGTCACTTGGTCTCATTTGGAATCAGTCAAGGTTATAATTGTTGGTATCATCATAGAGAGACTTGTTAGCATCAACTAGTATTAGAGTTAGAGAGACTCGTGGTGAAGAAATGCGACGTGGACATGGTGATATACGTGACATGTTGCATGACGTATTTCTAATGCATACCCCAATTTATTGATGGCATTGGAGATGACAGAAATGTATTAGAACCATCTGGTGAAGGTCTAAATGAACAACAATCTAGATAAGATCCTAATGAAGATGCCAAAAAATTATATGACTTGCTTAGAGATGCTGAGCAACCTTTATGTGAAGGGTACACGAATTTTAGCAAGTTGTCAATCATTATGCATTTGTACCACCTGAAGTGTCTTAGTGGATGGACCAATGAATCATTCACAAACTTGCTCAAAATTTTGAAAGAT
>JAULLH010459504.1:0-17276 GCA_035668455.1 Sarracenia alabamensis
AAACCATGTTTGAGGCTTGGGACCTCTTTTCATTTATGACTTATTTCATATATTGCATGTTTGTGAGGATGGCCTTTGGGGTTGTTATTTATATTTATTTGAAGTAATAAAAGTTGATAGGCTTCTCTTAGTATGGTTGGCATCTTGAGAGTTGGTCATGGTTATTGTAGATAACATGGCTTGGAAGTAGAAAATCATATAACCCAGTGGCAGAGAACCTTCAGTCGATTGAACCTTTATTGTCAGTCGACTGAGGTGGAAGAAAGGTAGGTCAGTCGACCGAACTTATGTCCTCAGTCGACTGAGCCTCAGTGTTTAAAAAAAAACAATGAGGTTCTTTTGATAAAACTTGTGTTTTCAAAGGAGGAATAAATCTTTATTTTCATAAGCAAATAATCAGTTTCGAGAAGCATTTCAATCACTTTTGAAGTAGAAGTTTTCTTTATTTACATTAAAGTTTTTAATTAAGTTCAAAAAGGTCAGACTGTTACATGGAACCCCTACAAAGAATTGCATGCGTGATTAGTGGCTCCCGTATCTACACACCAGGTTCCCGTAGATACAATCGCTAAACATGATTCAACTACAAAAGAGAAAGCAATACCTGCAGCTTTCTTGTTCTTCCGGTTAGGACAGTCCCTTTTCCAGTGTCCCGATTTCTGACAATAAAAATACTTTAGGCTCTGAATGTCACAAATCCTCCAACCTTAGGCTTTATAGATGCAAACATCGATTTGTCACATGTCATGTGTCTTGAATAGGCACTATCAAGGTATCACATCCCCTCCTTAAATGAAGACTTGAGACAGACCTGCAAGGGGAATCAAGTTTTGACTTTTGGTACCCAAATTTTCTTCAGTCCTTTGATGTTAGTTTCATAAGGATATGTTCCTTTAGGAACCCAAGCCTTTTTAATAGTTTTATCACTTAGTTTTCCATTTCGACAGTGAGTTACGGTATGCTCATTTTTATAGCAATGAAAGTAAATTTTTTTTTATGATTTGAGGATGTTTTAAAAAAAAATTGCTTAAGAGTTTTTTGTTTCTTCTTGCGTTTATATCCAATACCAGCCTTATCGAAAACACAATTTTGCATTCCAAGAATTTTGTTAAGGTTGTTCTTTCCTTGGGTGAATTTAAGAACTGTTTTTGTAATATCCTCAATCTTTTCCTTTAAAACTTTGTTTTCTTTTTGTGACTTAGAATTTTCTGCCATTAGAACATAATTTTGTTCTGTTAATGTAGACTTTTGATTGTTTAAAACTTCAATTTCAATTTTAAAAGAGAGAACAAATTGCTTTAAGATAGAATTTATTGCAACCATTTTTCTCAATTCATAATGCAATTTTTCAAAAGCATTTTGTAATTCTTCAAAAGATAAGGGATCGGAGGTTACCTATTCATCTTCTTTTGCCATGAGGCATAAGTTGGCAACTACATTTTCTTCTTTCTCCTCCTTGGAGCTACTGTCATCACTTTCATCTTATGCAGCCTTCATTACCTTCTTGAAGCCCCTTTTGAAGTGTTTTTTGAGTTGGGGACATTCGGATTTAATATGTCCTGGCTTCTTGCACTCATAGAAAATGATTTCATCCTTGAATTTTGAAGTCTCCTCTACGTGTCCTTCCTTTTTGAAGAATCTCCTTCCTCCTTGTTTCTTATATCTAAGAAACTTTTTGAACTTTCTTGTGATGAGGGTCATATTCTCATTTTCATCACTTGAGGTGTCTTTCTCGAATTCTTCCTCATGTGTTGATGACTTGAAAGCAGTTCCCTTCTTCTTTTTTCCTTCATCATTGTCATCAATCTTCATGTTAATTTCATAGGTCATGAGAGAACCAAGAAGTTCTTCAAGGTTGAGGGTGGTGAGGTCCTTACCTTCTTGGATAGTTGTGACTTTTGCTTCCTAACTCTTAGGCAGACACCTAAGAATTTTTCTCACCATTTTTGCATTTGTGTAAGTCTTGCTCAGAGATTTTAGTCCATTTATAATATCAGTAAAACAAGTTAACATATCAGAGATAGTTTCATCAATTTTCATTTTGAAAAGTTCATAGTTGTGCATAAGTAAACTAACTTTAGATTCTTTGACTTGATTGGTTCCTTCGTGAGTAACTTCAAGTCTATCCCAAATCTCTTTAGTGGTGTCATAGGTTGAGATTTTATTGAACTCGTTGGGGTCAAGTGAGCAATATAGGATATTCATGGCTTTAGCATTTTTTTTGAACCTCTCTTATATCACCTTCAGTCTATTCGGCCTCAGGTTTAGGGGCAGCAACCCCTTCAGTGGTTATGGTAAGTCTTTTAGGTCCACTAATGACAACCCTCCAAAGATCATAACCTACGGCTTAAATATAGATCCTCATCCTAGCTGTCCAATAGTTGTAGTTTGTTTCATTAAACAAAGGTAGTCTATTGGTCGATTGACCTTCGGATTGGACAAGTCCAATACTAGTGGTTGTCATAAAAACTCCTAGATGGTTAAGTCAAAAACAAGAGCCCAAGCTCTGATACCAATTGTTTGTTCTAAGGCAACCCAAGATGTGGGTTGAATTTGGTCTTTTAATAAATAATGATGAATTATAAAATATTTGAAATACTCTTTTTCTATTTAAAATAAATTAAACAAATATAAATGTAATGACAATAAAAAGGAGTTTAAGGGATAAAGATACATCAACAACACAACAAGAGATTTATAGTGGTTCGGCTTTCTCCTAAGCCTACGTCCACTCCTCAAGATGACCCTTGAGAATTTCCACTATATAAGAATCTTTCCAGGCACATTCCAAGCCTTTACAAAGTGTTTTCGGGCACACCTTCAAGCCTTACAACTTCAATACTCTGCTTGAATAAAGTGAATATTTACGGGCACATTCACAGGCCTAAGCATCTTTAAGATGATCCTATGAAAAACGATCCCCTATTTTTCTTTTAATCACTCTTGAACTCTTGTTTGATGAGATATACTCACTCACTCAAAGGCTAAAGGGTGACTTACCCTTGATTACAATAAATGATGTGTAATAGTGATAAAACATGCACTCTCTCTACTATAATGATTTACAATAAATGTGAAAGTAAAGAAAGCTGAGAAAAAGGAACAAGAGATTTTAGCAATAAATGAGCTTGAAGATTTTGTGAGTTTTTGGATCAAGCAATGGAATAGTGAATGTTTTTCTCCTGATTGCTTTAAAGGCTAAGAAGTAATGTCTTTTATAGTCCCTTGGGCATTTAGAGTCGTTGGTGGGAGCATTTAATGCTTGAAATCAAACCATTGAAATCTTTAGATTTGAACTTTTATAGCGTAGGTGTCGACATAAACGTTTTTGGTGTCGACACATTGAGATCTAGATCTGAGTTTGTCTCACAGGTGTTGACACTTCATTTTCTAGTATCAACACTTGTAGATTGGATCTGAGATCTTCGAGTGGTTGGGTGGACACTTGTTTCTGAGGGGTCGACTCAACTCGATCCTTCTAAAACGTTGATGTTGAGTCTTATATCAGAGGTATCGACACAAATGTAAACTATAGAGAGTTCTTCTTGGTTCTAGTTTTCGAATAAGCATTGTTTGGGTCGACTCAATGTTCTAATGAGTTGACACAAATGATTTCCAGAGAGATGGCTTCTACAATTGATTTATTTGGGTCGACTCATTTGTGCTTCTCTCAGGAATGAAACTGCTACGAGTTAACTCATCTGAGGATAGGTATTGACTCATTGCTACTTGCCTGTTGAGCAGTATTCTTTGAGTCGTCTCATCTTTCACTTGAGTTGACTCACTGTCATTGTGAGATTTGATGGAACTTTTCGGGGACTTTAAATAATTAAATTTAATATCTTCTAATCCCGAAAAATTCTTTCTTATGCACAGCAAAAATATTAGTATTCATTAAATCAATATGTTGTTACTGTCAAAATCGAATTAATCAAAATTGGAACTGGATTAAATAACCCTTGGGCTAACAGGGTGAAGTTAAAGTGTATGTGAATCCAAATTAATGAAAACATGCTTATGTTGTGTTTAAGCTTGGTTGAAGTGATTGAAAATACCTAAGCTAATTTGAATTAGCCTTTTATTTTGATGAGTTGATTATGTTATTGTTGTGATGGGATATTTGTATATTGATGTTATTTACGTTAAATTGGATTATATTTGAATCTAAATCAATGAAAACATGTCTAAATTGTGTTGGAGTTTGGTTGAAGTAATTGTAGATGCATAGACTTACTTAAATTAGCCTTTGCTTTTGGTGATTGGATTATGTCATTGGATGATGGATTATTCATGGATAATTTCATATTCTTACATTGAGTGCATTCTTGTCTTGTCATAAGGTCCCACGTGGGTGAGTTGTGGTGTTGGGAAGGTGATTGGAAAGGAGAAAGGTCGACCAAGCCCTCAAACCAATCAGTTTGGAAATTGTGCACGAAAGGGTCGACCAAGATCTCAAACCCACAGGTTTGGAAATTATGCACGAATTGGGTTGACCAAGCCTCCAACTCATAGTTCTTTGAGTAGTAAAATTGTGCTCGAAACCTAAAGGTCGACCAAGCCTTCCAGCCCCAACCTGTAAAATTGTGCTCAAACTAGGTAGAATAAGCCTTCAACCCATAGCCTATGGGTTGTAAAGTTGTGCTTGAATGTAGTGTATGGAGTTGTGGGGATGTGAGGGTGAATGTATCATTCTTATGTGCATTGGTTTCACAAAAATTGGGTATGCAATAACCAGATTTTTTGAATAAATCCATGCGTTGACTTGTTAGGATTGTATACTTAAAAGCCATGCTTTTATGTATTTTATATCTTTGATCCTTGGTGTATTATTAAGAAACATTCGAGAGGTTATTGCATTTATTGTTTCATATTTATTGTGAATATGATGTATGAATACATAGTATGTATTTTTTGTCCAGTATTTGACTCGATACATGAAACGCAGAAGATCGGGTCAAAGTTTCTGATAGAATATACAGGTAGGCTCACAATCACAATGGACCCAAACAATCCATTGGTACGATTGTAGCACATCGTTATAGTAGTTGGTCTTGGCTAGGTCAAACGGGACGAATTCAGGTTTGGGGATTTGGTGTTTGAGCTCGATGTGTTAGTACACTTGGAGTGTATTGAACGGGATCAATAGGATGATCAATTCTATACTGAGTATATGAAATGATCCACGTCTTATATTATCGTGTATTGCACGAACTCTTAATCCTGACATGATTGATCGAATCATGTTTAGATGATGAGCAGTGCTTTGAGTCACCAATGGCTGAGATTTTAATATTGAGATCGAAATGACGGGTGAGTTGGGTACTGTCGTTATTTTTTCGATGATTGATAATCAGCTGACGGAAACCACGTTTGAATCAGGTAGAGGATTTCCCCCTCGTGTGCCTGACTTATAGGTTTGACTATGTCAGAATCTTGCAAGTGGATCTTTTGATTTGGCATAATCAAAAGGATAAGTGATGCGGTTGTGAGGATAAGATGATAATTGAACCGGGTTGTCAATAAACTAATTTGATTATTGGGAATCCATATCTTAAACATGAGGAGATTTCAGTGCAAGAAACTCGAGACAGAATTCGGGTTAGGGCCGAGAGTTCAATCAGGACCTTTAGTGGAATTTGTTCTGGTTCGTGCGAGAAATGATCTAACTCGGGGGTTGAGTTAGGGATATCTGATTTTTTCGTACGGTTATCCCGAGTCCTATACTTCCTTATGATTCTTCAAGTAGTCCATTTATATGAATGGTTTATTTATGGTTGGTTTCAGTAATTATTTAATTTGATTCAATTGTCGAATTTTTCACCGGGACAATCGGGTAATTAAATTAAATGCATTGGGGCATTTTTGGTATTATGGCACCTTAAGGATTTCTCCCTAATGGTTGACCCTAGCTAGAAAAGAATATGATTTCTCCCTCACATGAAAATTTATATATAGTTGTTACTTTATAACAAAATGTTTGACTTGGGATTATGAGTATAGACTTCAAATAAAAAAATGTTTTATTCACGATATGGTTATTTTTCATTTGAAAATGGGCTTGTGATATTTCATTTTAAGGAAAGCGTATTATGTTTTTTTTTTTTTGTTATAACCTGTACTTATCACATGTCATCCTTGCATATCATGATGTGGATTTATTTTGTGTATTATCCTACTATTGAAGCTCAACTTTGTTAACATTTTTCAGGTTAAGCGGGGAAGCCTATAGAGATTAAAGCAAGGGTAAGGAAAACAAGAGTTTTCAAATGCTATGTTGTTTATTTTATCTTGTTGTCCTTATATTTCAGATGAATGTGTATTACTTTACATTTCAGTTTCCATAGTTGGATAGTTATACGGCCATAAGGCTATCTTTAATTCAGTTGCATGCATGTGGGATATCGACGAGTAAGTAGCTTCTGTTTCGTTTGTTGACTCTGAGTAGAAATTTGTGGATAGGGATGTATGTTGATGTAGTCTGGTGGATGTCGTGGATTGCCTTTGTAGATTGTTGTAGTTTCTTTTCTGTTTAGAGGTTATTACCCTTTAGGAATAGTCCAAAAAACGGGGGAAACTCTGTCGAAGTTTTTCAAAAAGAGTTAGAATATTTTTCTACCGTTTTAGAGTTCCTTGAAGGAAAGTTGTTTTATTATTTTAAATAGATATTTTAAGAAATAAAGATTCGGTCTGAGCTTCTATTTTTGATATCTCCTTATGTTTTTATTATAATCCGGGACTAGGACGTTACACCGTGGTTGGGCCGCTAATCCGGTATAGGAGGAGGAGGATGTAAATGTTCCACAGAGGCAGGAAGATGGAATAAATCTGGTGCAAGAGATGTTTAGAACTATGCAAACTTTGGTAGAGGCTACTAAAGAATGAACTTGATCCTCCGAGCCATGAGCCATAGTGGCAATGAGAGCATTTAAAAGGTTAGACCCACTTATTTTTACAAGAGAGCCAGATCCACAGAATGCAACAGAGTGGCTTGAAATGACCACTAACATCCTGGATTCTCTGGAGATAGAAGAGGGTGAGGTAAGGGTTCGGTTGGCAACGTTTCAACTAACGAAGAATGCTAGAGAATGATGAAAATTTGGGTGAACAATGATAGATGGCATTTTGGCCTCTTTAACTTGGGTGTTCGTTGAGAAATATTTCCCGAGATCATCTACAGATGCTTATCGTGAGGAATTTCTAACACTTATCTAGGAAAATATGTTTGTAATACAATATGAGGCTCGCTTTGCCAGTTTGTCATGTTATGCACCTGAAATGGTAGCAATGGATGAGCTTTGTATCAAGCGTTTCGAGAGGGGTTTACTTCCTACCATCAAGAATCAACTAGTTGTGACCTTATTTGAAGTTTATATGAATATAGTAGAGACAGTAATACGGGTGGAAAATGCTTTGGCAAAAAGTCACAAGATCCACGATAGTCCGTTCCACTAAGGAGGCCCTAGTACACAGCATGAGGGGTGTCAACAAAAGAAACAGTGGTTAGGAGAGTTTGGTTCTTCATCTGGGGGTTTACGTTCACAATCTTATGCGGCCCCTATACCATCTGTATTTTCTTTTGGACGTATGGGACCAACATGAATGGTTTGTTAAAGATTCCATCAAACTAGGCATAGAGGTCTCTAATTGTCCACAAGTACAACCTCGGCCGCAACAAAATCAGATGCGGGGGAGAGCTCCACTTATTTATCACCAGTGTGGTCAGACTGACCATTACCGACATGATTGCCCTCGGGGAGGGAATATTCAGGTAGTTCTAGGGGTTTAAGCATCACAAGGCTGTCGTGGATATAATCAGTCTCAATCATGATAGGTTGCTACTCAGTCTTATCGGGCGACAAGAGGATCTTCTTCCTCTCAGACGGTGAGGCAATCAAGAGTTAAAGGGGGTGGCAGTCAGACATAGAAAAGAGTACATGCGATGGTGGAGCATGATGTTTCGACACCATCAACATCGTAGGAGGCTACAGCTGGGCCATCAATGATTCGAGGTACTATTTTGGTGTATTGTTCTTAGGCTAGTATGCTTTTTGACACATGAGCCTCACATTCTTTTATATCAACCTCATTTTCATATGCACTTGGTCTGGACATTGATGTTTCAAAGCAAGTGTTGCTAGTTGAGACACCGCTGCGGGAGAGTACACCTTTACGTCAAGTACGTAGAGCATATGAGTTAGAGATTATGGATCGTGTTCTTGTGTCAACTTCATTGCTTTGATATGTCTTCATTTGATATCATTTTAGAGATGGATTGGTTAATCTCTTTTTGGGCTTCCATTGACTGTGATCGGTGGCAAGTTTTTATCTGTACTCCCGATAGGAATTCTTTCTTCTTTGTTGGGGATCGTGACGATGGTCAAGTACCTAGACGATTATTTGCTTTGACTCATGGTAATATTTGTTCTCCTTTGTCTTCCTTATCTTTGAATGAAAGGGACTCTCATCTGAAAGAACTTCATAGAATTGTGGATGTGTTCCCAGATGTGTTCCTTGATGATTTATATGAGCTTCCTCCGCTATGGGAAGTGAAGTTTTCTATTAATCTGGTTTCCGGGACAACTCCCATATTGATTACATCATATCGATGTGTGCCTCCCGAGTTGGTAGAAATACGTATTCAGATCCAGGAGTGGTTGGATAAGGGATTTATTCATCCCACTATATCACCGTGGGCAGCACCTGCACTCTTTGTTGAAAAGAAAGATGATTCGTTACATCTCTTTATCGACTATTGGAAACTAAATCGGGTTACTATCAAGAACAAGTATCTCATGCCTCATATAGATGATTTGTTTGATCAGTTAAGGGGTTCTTGTTACTTTTCTAAAATTGATTTGAGATCGGGATATCATCAGTTAATGTAAAGGAGAAAAACATTCCGAAGACAACGTTTCGCACTCAATACGGCCACTTTATATTCCTAGTTATGCCATTTGGTTTGACCAATGAACCGGCTATGTTTGTGGACGTCATGAATCATATTTTTCGTCCTTACCTTGATCAGTTCATGGTAGTATTGATGATATCTTGATTTACTCGCCATCAGAGGAGGCACATCGAGAACCCCTTAGGATCACTTTACCATTGTTACATGATCATCACCTATATTCTAAATTTGAAAAGTGCGAGTTCTGGCTTTCATAAGTGAATTTCTTGGGTCATAAAGTGTCTAGTTGTGGAATTACTGTTGATCCAGCGATGATTGAAGCTGTAATGACTTGGGAACAACCAAAGAATGTTTTTGAGATCCGAAACATGTTAGGGTTAGCTGGATATTACCACTGCTTTGTGCTTGACTTCTCCAAACTTGTTGTACTAATGCCCGCTTAACCCAAAAAAAAAGGAGTAAAATTCGTGTGGATGGATGATTGTGAGCAAGCTTTTCAGACATTGAAAGAACGTCTCATGACAGCTCCTATTTTGATTGTGCTAGAATGGGGACTCGATTGTACGATATATTGTGATGCCTCTCGTAACAGTCATGAATGTTTGTTGATGCAAGAATGTAGGGTAGTAGCTTATGGCTTTAGACAGCTGAAAACTCATTAAAAGAGTTATCCTACACATGATATTGAGTTGGCAGTAGTCATTTTTGCTGTAAAGATATGGAGGCATTTTTTGTACAGAGAACATTTTGAAGTGTACACTAACCATAAGAGCTTGAAGTATATCTTCTCATAGAAAGATCAAAATCTGCGTCAGCGAAGATGGATAGAATTTTTGAGAGACTATGACTTTGATTTGCAATATCACCCAAGAAAGGCAAATGTGGTGGCCGATGGCCTTAGTCGAAAGTCGCAAAGTACATTGGCACATATGACGGTCCAGGAATGGAAGATGATGGATGATGTGAGGGAGTTTAATTTACGGTTAGACAAGATGAGTAATCGTGCTAACTTATTTTTCATAGTTTCTACACCCACAGTTGTGGATCGTGTGATTGAGGCATAACGAATGGACCCAGAGTCACAAATGATATTGGAACAATTAGCGAGTAGCTAAGCTATTGAAGAATGGGTTGTACATAATTATCATAGTTACGTTTTGTTAGAAGGATTTTTGTATCTGAAGTTTGTAGAGAGGAGATTCTTCGTGAATTTCACCAGTCTAAATTTACGATACATCCTGGAGGTACTAAAATATACCATGATCTTCATCGTTAATTCTGGTGGAATGGCATGAAAAGGGATGTTGTTGTATTCGTAGCACGATACCTTACTTATCAACAAGTTAAGGCAGAACATTAGAGGCCAATCGAATTGCTACAGCCATTACTAGTATCAGAATGGAAATGGGAGCATATAGTGATGGACTTTGCTTCTAGACTTCCCAGATCACCGAAGGGGCATGATACTATTTTAGGTGATAGTCGACCATTTAACTAAGTCGCTCACTTTCTTCCCATTCAATAGAAATATTTGTTTGATCGACTCAGAAGATTATATGTCAGAGAAATTATTAGACTACATGGAGTACCAATTTCTATAGTTTCATATTGCGATCCTCGTTTTACATCTCATTTTCTGAGGAGTTTGCAATCAACACTCGGGACAGACTTACATTTCACGGCATTCCATCCCCAAACTGATGATCACACTGAACGGGTAATTCAGATATTATAAATTATGTTAAGAGCTTGTGTCTTAGATTTTCTAAGCTTATGGGAGGACCATTTACCGCTAGCTGAATTTGTTTATAATAATAGTTATTAATCTAGCATCAGAATGGCACCATTTAAGGCCTTATATGGACGTCCTTGTAGATCACTTGTATGTTGGGATGAAGTAAGAGAGAAAGTTATTGTTGGGCCGAAATTGATCCAGGTGACGACTAAGAAAATTATTAAGATTCAGGAAAGGCTAATTACACTACAAAACCGGTAGAAAAGCTATGCAGACTAAATGGGAAAGCCTTTAGAATTTGAAGTTGGGACACGTGTATTTTTAAAGATTTTTCCAGAAAAAAGGGTTAATGAGATTCAGAAGAAAGGGAAAACTATCACCGCGCTTTATTGATCCTTTCTTGATTCTAGAGAGGATTGGGAAAGTTGCATTTCCTTTGGAGTTATCGCTGTAGTTGACATCTATACATGATGTTTTTCATGTATCCATGTTACGACAGTATTACCTGGATCCATCATACATCCTGAATTGGGAAAAACTGGAAGTGAAGGAAGATGTGCCATACGAATAAAGGCCAATACAAATCTTAGACTCGGGAGAACAAGTTCTATGGGAAAAAAAAATCCCTCTCGTAAAAGTCTTATGGCATCATCACCGTGTTGAAGAAGCAACGTGGGAAAGAAAAGACGAGATACGCAAAAAATGTCTGAACTTCATTTATATGTTTTATATGGGTGGTACGTTGATTTTGTGGACAAAATCTCTTAAGTAGGGGAGGTTGTGGCATCCTAACCCGATTTAATTTGGTTTCATATAAAAATGTTATTTGGTATAAGAGAAAAAAAATAAATTTTTCGGTCCAAAAGTTTAAAATTAAATTAAGTACGATATAAATTTGAGGGCTTCAGACGTCGCAACATATATTTTAATATCAGGATTATTGGTTTGGAATATTATGTTAAGATTAGAGTTGTGTGGATGAAGATTAAGCCCCCTTTTTAGATTTTTGAACATATGAGGTTAAGCTGGGACCACTCGAGCGGAAACCGCACTGCTCGAGTAGTGTGTCGTATATCAGAAAATATATCATATCAGAAACTTCGAGAAAATCATTTCTTATTTCTCTCTCTCTCTCTCTCTCTCTCTCTCTCTCTCTCTCTCTCTCTCTCTCTCTCTCTCTCTAAACTATGAATTTCAAAGGTGAGTTCGAGAGTTTTCCATCTTTGGTTATTTTAGAGGGGATTTTGGAGACTTTTCTTGAAAATTACACTCAAATTTGTGGCTAACTCGTAGATTACTTTATTCTCATCGAAGGGTTTTTAATTTCTTGCTCGAATTTGGTCTTGACAGCTCTTATTAATCAAATTTTTAGGAGATTCCCCTCAAGAGGTAAGTTTAAGACTACTACCTTATTTTCATGTATTTGTACAGAAATTTTGTTGAAGTTTATGATTTAAGCTTGATTTGAACTTAACCCTTGAATATACTTAGAGCTTAGCTCATGAACTTGGAACCTAATGATAAATTGATGGAATTTGACTACGCTTATGACAACTATAAGTTGATAAAGGTAAATAATTGAAATGATATGAGAAATAAAGCCTATAGTATAAAGTTGGAATAAATTGGGGCTTTTAGAAATTAATAACTAAACTTGTGAAATTGAATGTTATTTTATGAAAATTATGGTATAAAGTTATTAAATTGAGAATGGATTGAATTTGTGGAATTTTTGGGAAATTTATTATTGATATGGAAATTGCCTATGTGAAAAAAGGATTATAGCTTTGAGTATCAAAATTTTATTCGTATGTAACATTGAGGTAATGATGGTATATTGAATTTAATATTGTAATTTTGAATATAATGTTGAATTTGGGTGAGAATGGAACATGGAAGTAATTTGAAAAATTAGGATATGATAATGGAATTTTGAAATAAAGGCATGGAGCCAATATTTGACAAAATAAATGTATATTATGGGGGTGCGTTGTGTGAGAAAAAAACATGGATTTTTGGAAAGTGATGATAAGGATCCAATTTTGGAAATGGAAAAAGATCTGTTGTGTGTGTGTGTGTGTCGATGTGTGGATTTGGAAAGGATGGCATGCAGCCAATGTGATGCATGAGGGCATGTAATATCCTTCGGTGAAAGTCTGTATAGGAGCATGCGATGTCCTTCAGTGAAAGTCCGTAGATAAAGATTTGGTGTGTGTGTTTGTGTATGTGTGTGTGTTGTGTTGTGTGTGTGGTGGTTGAAACAACAAAATGAATGAAGATTTTAGTAAAATTTGTAATATGAAAGTGAAAGAAAACTATGATAAAACATGGACTAAAAGCTTGTGTTAAGGATAAATGATAGTTCTTCAAGGAAAGAAAAAGATTAAACCTTGGAATAAAATAAAATGGATTTTCTATGGTAGTGAACTATACTGACATGTTTGAGGAAAACTATGAAAAGATGAAATGATTGGTTCTTTGAGAAAAAAAATAGATTATGCAAATGAGATTTTGAGAAAAATAAAGTATAAAATGGTTAAGCTTGATATTTCAATGTATCTTTACCTACTTGCATTTTCAGAATCACATCACTTATCACAATCATGAGTTAGTATAGTCTTTTCCTACTATTTAGTCTCAGCCCAGTTGTTTATAAGTTTTTTAAGTAATAAGGAGAAAAAAATCATGTTGATTGAATCTTAACAAGTGGAGGAACTGAATATGGGTTGCATAGAAGTTTTATTTGAATCATGAACACTTATGTAACTTTGAAGGATATTGGAAGACGGAAACTATGTTGTTGTCGAATTTCCTATTAATTCATGGTTTGTGTGTGTGCAAGCGAGATACGAATGGTTGGGTTATAAGTTGGGTGGTAATGTAGTTCCTTATTAATAGATTTGAATGTCAAGAGAGGAATCCATCAGGCTGTGAAGTTGTAGAAATGGAGGTTGGCATACGTGTTAATGAAACTTGATCACAAGCATATGACTATGAGAGAATTTTATTGTTATCCGATTTCCATTGGTTTTGGTAAACATATTTCCTCTATTTTCAGCTATTATAACATGAAATGGTGTTATATGGTACTTTGGAATTACAAACCAGTTGCAGAATCTGTTGTTTATATTCAATGTTTGCAACAACCCATCGAGCGATCACCAGTTCGCTTAAGCAGAACCCCTGTATCCAGACTATAAAAATTTTCTTGTTTCAACAAAGTTTGGGGGTTCAAACAAACATTTTGGATAATGTTTTATTTATGGGAAACAACATGTTTTTAAAATAAAAGAAGCTTGGTTTATTGGGTTTAAAAATCTTAAGTTTTGTTAAAATAACAAAGAAATTTTTCTTTAATAAGAACAAGATTCGACACTACTTATAAATTCGGTTTGTTAAAGAGTATATTATATATATTGTACAGAACCCGAGGCGTTATAGGATCGATTTCAATCAGTTTTTAGATTACAAAATCGAGACCCAGCCATGAACCACTCAAAAAACAATTGTTGTACCTGTAACCCGACCGTGACATTAGGCAAAGGCATAAATTGATGGGTGGGTCGGTTCGGTTGGCACGATTTGGTCTGGTCGGAATAAATCATAGGTAGCCCTACTATTGAGGATCAATTGTCACTTATCCAACACAACTATTATTGCCATCTTCACTTCACTCTCATCATGGTGGTTCTAAACAATTATGTGTGTTTGGTGGTCAAGTTACGAATAGAGAGGCTACTTGAGGGTCCTCCTTAGCCGATTTTGGAAAAAATTTATATCTTCCTGGATATTGGGAGTGGTTGAAAGATGTTGTCAATCGTAATAAAGATAATCTTAGTGCTATAAAGATATATGACACAACTAACACTTCTTTGTTCACCTATGTTCGTGATCTGAATCTCATTCAGTTCTTTTGTGAATTTTGGTGTCCCACGACGAATACCCTCCATACTTCTTTGGGGGAATTGTCTATCTCTTTATAGGACATCCGTGAGATTTATGGTTTATCAATTTGCAGTAATTTTTATGATGAAGTCATCCCATCTACTATAGAATTACTAGAACCTAAGGAGAGTGGCGATTCACTTTTTCCCATGAGTTGCCAGCATTCTCTTTCGGCCTATTGTAGGCTTTATTGTGGGCATAAAAATACCACTTCACTGCCTGTGATTAGGAAAAACTTTGGTTTAGAGATTCACTTAGATATGTAGCACCCCTTAGCAAGTCATCCAAAAAAAAGGTTGAACAGATCAAAGATGTGTCATAATCTAGTGGGTGTTATTGGTAGGCCAATGCGATGATCCAAGGAAGAGAATTGAGCTTTCGATGACGTAGCTATTAAAGACGGCATATAAAAAATAACTTATTTAGCTGCTCTATTATCTCACCCCAACAAAGAGGCAAGCCAAATTCGTCATGATGTTTTCAAGATAGCGAGTAGAATGGCCCGTGGAGAGAAATTTCCTACTTGCAAGCATATATTGAGGCTTACAAGAAATTTATTTTTCTTTTACTCGTAGCAAGTGCAATGTTTGTATACTGATGGTTAGCTTGGTACTTTGACACTTGTTTTTCCAATGGTCATTCTCAGTATAGTGCTCGAATTATGAGAAATGCTGAGAAAATGATGAAAAAGCATTAAAATGCCATGGAGGCTTGCCATGTTTTTAAAAATGTTGACTTGTTATGCTTTTCTACCTTGTCCTTGTGTCGTGATAAGAAAATAACTATGATAAACCATGGTCGGAATTCGAGCTCTTAGATAGAATAGATCTTAGAGGACATGTTGAGGGCGTGCGTGTTGGATTTTTGAGGATCTTGAAAGGATCTCGTACCTTTAGTGGAGTTTTCCTATAACAATAGGTATCAGTCGGGCATATAGATGGCACCTTTCGAGACGTTGTATGATAGATCATGTAAATCACCGGTATATTGGGCAGATATGGGAGAGTCCACCTTGTTGGGACCAGAGTTAATTAGGGAAAATACAGAGAAGATTGTGACCTTTCGTCAGCATTTGATCACAGTGCAGAATTGCCAAAAAAGTTATGCTGATAAAAGACAATGATCGTTGGAATTTGTAAATAAATTTGGAATAGCCTCGGTTTTCCATAAGAAGTGATTTGAATGCTATACACCTATTGAAGGTGTATGCTTGAAGTTGAGGTAAAATTTTTAAGAAGTAATAAGAAGATAAAGGATTGCCCATCCGTGAAGGGGGCGACGTTTCTAACTCTTATTGAGTTAGCGAGGTCAATGGATATTTAATTCATTGAGAGGATGCCTTAGTTTCTTTTTGGATAGTAATCCAATATGAACTAAGGTGCTTGAAGGCTTTAAGTCTGAGGCCGAAGTTACCCGTTAAGGGTCGAAGTTAAAAATAGATATAAGATAATAAATTTAATCTTGAAGTAAACTATGAACCTCCGGGTCATAGTTGAAAGGAAGTTAAATGAAAGGTTGAAGTGAAAGAAGTTGAAGTATGCATGATGTTATGACTCTTTCTTTCATGTTCATGTATAATTTATTTCATATTGCATTACAGCATATCATATTTTCTACTAGCTAAAGCTAATGTTGATTATTTTATTTTCTTATAAAATAACAACGCAGGTGATACAGGTAAAGCTATAGTAGAAGATTAGAGTGGATGCATGAATTGGAGATTTAAAGAGGATCAGTTAGTTCTTTAATGTTTTTAGAACTTTATGTTATGAAGTAGAAGAACAAATTTAGTGGTATCTTGAAGAATTTACATTTGTTTGTTGCAACATTTTGAGAGGCTTTTGAACCCTCATCTATTTGTTTATTTATTTATTTCATGACTTGCATGATGAGAGGGTTATTGCCGGGTTGGAAGTTTCGGGTTTTGATTAACCATGTTTGGAAGTAATAAAATGTGCAAATTTCTCTATTCTCTCTTTGAACGACTGAAACTCATTGTTGAGTTTGAACCAAGTTTTGTTAAAGATTAAAAGTATTCATTTATTTCATTTTTTTTTTATGATTCTCAGTGAGTTTGCAATTGTTAAGAAGCAAGCTTTCAGAAGTCGTTATGAAGGAAATTCAGAAGTGCAGGATTTTCAAATTAATAGGTGCAGGACACAACCAGGACATAGTCGGCTGTGTCCTTTGGGCAGTCGGCTGTGTAAAAAAAAATGAGGTTCTTTTGATAAAACTTGTGTTTTCAAAGGAGGAATAAATCTTTATTTTCGGAAGCAAAATAACCAGTTTTGGGAAGCATTTCAATTACTTTTGAAGTAGAAGTTTTCTTTAATTAAATTAAAGTTTTCAATTAAGGTAAAAAAGGTCAGATTGTTACAAATCTATTCAAAACCAAAAAAGGCACTCAATATATATAATTGTATATGACTATTTAAAATAGTAACGAAACGAAAGAACATAACTATTCGTGCCAAATAGATGTCACTATTGAACCTACCTGCTAAACTTGTTGAATTTGCTAATGTGTTAGTCATTGACATTATGCTCCCTTAAAGAATACACAGTCATTTATGTACCATATATCGAAACTCCAATTTTTTGGCTGTTGGCTTAAAGTAAAAATAAAAAATAAAAAATAATCAAAAGACCTTTCTCAACTCCCATCTTTTTGACTTTTTGCTTTTAGCA
>JAULLH010459505.1:0-11727 GCA_035668455.1 Sarracenia alabamensis
CATATTAATTCATTTTTGGATTGTGAATTGAAGGGACTAAAAAATTACAAATTTTTATTTTTATGATAGTAGTGAAATTATGCTCATGAGTAAGTGAAAAAAAAAGAAAAAAGATAATAAATAAATAAATAGTACTAGTAGACAGACAAAGCCTAGAATTCTCTAGAGAATTAGTTCGGGTGTAATCTATCGAAGGTTTTGGAGAAAATTAAAAAAAAAGAAAGAAAGAAAAGCCCTGTGAGGGCGTTCGAGAGAGAAGACGGAAATGTGGAAGAAAAAATTAAGAAAATTGGAAAGAAGGAGAAGAAGAGAGATGGAGCGGGAGGAAGAAGACCAGGACAATGTCCCTGACGCCGGTCCACCTTCAACGAAACCATACGCTACCGTCGCAAGAGAGATGAAAAAAAGAAAAAGAAAAAGAAAGGTGACTGGCGAAGCAGAGGACGAGTGAAATCGCGGCATCGGATCAATGATTGAGACTACTAAGGGTTCCATTCTTCTCATTTGAGGTAGGTATCTAACTTTTCTACTTCAATTTAGTTTACATGATCGAAATTTCATTGAAAATGCATGTTTTGATGATTAATTTCCGTTTGAGCCGAGATAGGTTGTTTAGGGCTAGAATTATTCGAAATTGAAGTTAGAGTGTGAAATTGAAGATGTTTTTCTTTATAACGTTACCTTTTAGAGTGAGAATCATGAAGTTAATTGAAGATTGATCAAAATTATTGAAGAATTAAGAGGGAAATTACCGAATTGGTTGGTCGGTAGTATGTTATTTTCAGAGACCCTGTGATCTTGATCTCTACTGTTTGCTTAAAACTAAGTTATTATGGTTACGATTTTAATAATTTGATTTTTCACAAATGGGTAATCTGGAGCCATAGACATTCGAGCAAACGGATTGAGTTTGAATAAGGCAACATCTTGATGCTTTTTCGGAGACCCCGTTTCAGCAATATAGAGGCATGCTGGCTAGTTGTAAAGAAATAATTTTGAACTAATGGTTTTCTTTGAAAATCAATATGTTGAACCATTAAATTATTCAACATATCCCGCTGGAAAATAATGGTTTTCCCGTCTCCGGTACTTTATGGATTTGCTAAAATTGTCGGCAATTTATTTCGAAGGATGATCATACAAAATTGACAATTGGTTTTTGAATTAATTAGTTGGAAATTTCAATTGATAGTTTAGATTGTTTCTTCATTTTTGGCCGAAACACTATCTCATATCGGTAGTCAAATAATGTTGAGGCGTGTCGTTTGTTGGTTTGTTGCTTAAATTACAGAATTCGCTTGATTGAACTATGGATTTAGCCAAGCTCTCACTTTACAAAACTAAGGGAATGTGATCACTAAGAAAATTCGAAGCCTAATGAGAGTTTTGAATCTTGTAGAAAGGTCAAAAGGGTAGAACGTGTACCCGTGACTGTTTTAGAATAACTGATATGATGATGAAATTGTAAAATGTCATGAGGGAATTGTGTTAAATGAAAAATTGGTTTTAAAATCAATTTGTTGTGAGAAGTAATGTGGTATGAGAATTGTAACGTTGTATAGCTCCAGTTAAGGATATGATTGGTTCAAAGTTTATTGAAACCATGAGTTGCGTTAAATGATAGAAAGTGTAGTGAACCTTTGAAAATTAGATCAATCTATTAAAATAGTGGAGGTACAGAAGGTGAATTAATTTCGGAGATTTGAAAATGATTATCGAAATATGTGAACATGGTAAACTATTAATAACGTGAGCTATCGTGAGTAGAAATGGAATTGTGTTAATAGAGACTTGTCAATTGTGAATGTTGGATTACGTGGACAAAAGTGATAATTAACGTGGTAAAAGTGCAATTGACAGAATACGTATTGGGATTCCATGAAGTAATAATTGATATGTTATATGATTTTGGAATTTGAGTCATGTCGATAGTTGCTTATCTACTTAAATTGAATGATGAATATAGTGATGTGAGAATTGGATGTATTTAAGTGTATAATGTATGTTGATGGAGAAATGTATGTATGATACTATGAAATTGAATGATTGTTTATGTGACATGTATTGATAATTGGATTGAACCTTTGAGTATGATATTTAATTATTTATATGTGATATGTTGAAGATTTGAAAGGCGCACCTGAAATTGATACAAACAAACGATAAGTTTAATAATAATCGGGACTACGGTCCCTCGGTTCAAGTGTAATATCGTGGAACAATCGAATTAAAAAGTCTTTTATTAAAAAGAATTAAAATAAATTTTGAAACTAAAACTTTTCTTGAAAGGTTAATTGTTTGAATTCAATTACTTTTAAAATGTAATTCGAGATGCCACGATGTTACCGGTGGTTTGAAAACCTTTAATATATTATTCCAAGATGTTTAGTGTGAGTTAGGGACGTTCGAGTTGGAGACCGGACCCGATTTTTGATTTTTAAAATCTGCCCATTTAGGGATGACCACTCGAGCGGTGGTTCGGCAGCAGGTGTTAAATTTTCGACCGGAGCTGATCTCTCTCTCTCTCTCTCTCTCTCTCTCTTTCTCTCTCTCTCTCTCTCTCTTTCTCTCTCTCTCTTAACGCGACAAGGGTTTCGAAGGAGGTGATTTTGGGTGCTCTTGGAGTGGATTTTGGAGCTTCTAAGACCTTGTTTGGTAAGTATCTTCAACCTAAACCCTGGAAATCTCATTATTCTTCTCTCATCTCATGGTTTTATGCATTTTCTCTCTTGTTTAGGAGCTTGGGTTTCGGGTGGTGTTCAAAATTGAAGCTTGGCTTTGATCTTGGCTTCTTGAGGTAGGATTCCTACTAAGCCTTGAAGTTTGGATATTGTATAGGTTTTAGCTTCCAAAGATGTATGGATTTTGTATTTTTTATGAAATTTTCCTATGTATGTATATCCTCTACCCCTTGGATCCAAAAAATGCTTTTGATTTGCATGATTTAATACATGTTTGTTGATGTTCCTTGACTTATTGTGGATTATGTGTTGTAGAAGTGCCTTGGTAGTGTGGGTTGGGGGTAGATTTGAGGTTTGGTAAGGTTAAGCTTATAGGTTTGGTATCCTAGGCTTGTATGGCATGTTATATAGTTTATGGATGTTGTCCTTGGTACCTAAGTTGCTTAAAGATGTATTGTTGGAAACTTTCCAAGTCTAGCTTTGAAATTGGTTATGTTCTATATGTGGAGTTTGAATGAGGGATATGGGTTATGGTGGTTATATTCACCTTGTTTGTGTTGCTATGGGTCTTGTTGAGACTATAGTATCTATGGCCTTGGTTCATGGAGTACAAGGTTCACTACTTGTGTACCTTGTTAACGTGAAATTGTGGATACTTGTACTTTTAACTTTGGGACTGGAGGGGGAGTAGGGAGTGGAGTCTAAGGCTTCTAACTAGCGTTGAAGTGAGCCCTGAGGTTGGTCCACGTTGATTTAGTCCATGGGGGTTGTACAATGGAAGATGGCCGCTTCCCAATATACGTTGAAGTGAACCGTATGATTGATCCACGATGAGAGTTTTGTGGGGATTGTACAACCGAGATTAGACTCGTCCGTTACTCCAAGGTCCGTCCTCGGGTGGGTGCGTATGTAGCGTAAAGTTTACGAGTTATGGTATGGGACATAACTTGTCTACTTTACGATACAGGTGTGGTATGCATGTGTAGGTGTAAGGTTCACGAGCTATGGTATGGGACATAGCATGTCTCCCTTACGATACACAATTTTCGTGATATTCAATATATATTTTATGTGCATGGGCATTAGCATAAGACATTTATGCATGAGCACACTTCTTTTTAGAGTATGAACTCTCTATTTCCAACTATCTCTTTTGTTTAAAAAGCGGGTATGCAATGCTAAAACCCTCTACTTCTATGGGAGGTGATTTGCCTAAAAATATAAGATTACATATAGATTTTCCCGATTGCATACTTGACCTCTTATACGAACCATGTGTTCTCGGATTATGATGAATCCTACGGAGCCTTAGATCTTATTGTTTTTAAAACAATTTGCAGGTGATCCGGGTAAGGCTAGAATTGATGATTGAAGCACCCGGATGTGGACTTCTTTTGTTTCATGGAACCCTCACTCTTTTGTATGATTGCACACACTCTAGTGCACTTGTAGTGGCAAGGCTTCCATACTTAGCTTATTCTGGGATTGTAAAGCTTTATATCATGTTGTATTTCATGGAGAAAGCCTTGTAAACACTTAATCATATTTTGTATGTGGTGAGGAACATGGTTTTATGGTTATACATTGGGTAGTACTTCTCCTCCTTATGTAATTAAGCTTTGCTATGTTACATATTTTGTGGATGTTGTATATTATGGAAGTTCTTAACAAACTTTATGAGTTCTTGTTATCGTCTTGATAGTTGAATGATATTTCTTATTTCAATGCTTTTGGAAGTGGAAGAAAAACATTTCTTTGTTGTATTTGAGGTTTATACTTTAGGTTTTCTTAAGGAAGTTCTCATGTTTTGCTTCTTTTTAACAACAAAGAAAAGGATGAAGTTTTGCCAAAAATCTGGAAACTCTCGGCCAGTCAACCACTCGAGCGGTAGGGGGATCCACTCTAGCAGACCCCTGCTGTCCACCATTTCAAAACTTTCAAGTTTTTAATTCCTTTTAACCCTCTTCCTTGCCCTGTGTTTTTAAAGTCTTTCTTGGGCAAAATTGCACTTTTAGGGTACTTTTTCTCTTAATCAAAGGAAATGATTTTTGCAAAGACATTTTGTGAGATTAACACTAATATTAATTTTCATTTTGTTAGTTTTATGAGTTTAATCTTTATTATCCTGGACTAGGACGTCACATCAAGATCGTAATTGACACAAACAAATGAAAAGATTAATAATAATCCGGGCTGCGGTCCCTCGGTTCAAGACCGTAAAGAACTTCTGATTATCGGGGTTGTAGTTCCTCGGTTCAAGACCGTAAAGAACTAATGATAACTGGGGCTGAGGTTCAAGACCGTAAAAAACTTAATGATAACTGTGGCTGAGGTTCAATTACGGTTCAAGACCGTAATTGTTACAAACATATGAAAAGATTAATAATAATCGGGGATGAGGTCCCTCGGTTCAAGACCGTAAAGAAGTTGTTGATAATTTGGGGCTGTAGTCCCTTGGTCAAGACCGTAAAGAACTTAATGATAAGACTCTAACAAGACTGAGAAAAGAAAATGAACAAGTGTAAAAAAAATAATGTATAGAAACTGAATGTGATTGTATGAAGTCAGATATGACTGTGAGGAATCGTACATAATGGTGTGCACTTAATCGAATGGTATGGATAAGATAAATGCTTGTGATGGAAAGAATGAATATTAAGAATATGGTAATTTACGAATAGATCAGATTGAATAAGAAAGTTCTAAAAATTGATTATGCAAGTGTAAAGTAAGCGATTTTCACTAAAAGAACTTGATTGACTCATTTCATTTATGATTATAATAGAACACTTGCATAATCTCTTTCATGTATCATGATTTTGAAGTGGTTTAGTTATTTTCCTACTTTGGGCTCAGCCCGTTTATTTAACATTTTTCAGGTAACAAAGATTGGGATAAAGAAGATTTAAGTAACAAGCGGATTGTACTTTCTTTGCTCATGTATGTGTGCATGTGAGGTGCGGGGATTACAAGGTACATCGGTTTTCTTGGGATTTAGAATATCAAAATTTTAATTGAGCAAACAATTATTTTACTTTGATAAAAGTTTAAGTTCGTTTTATTAATAAATAAGTTTAGTTTTTTTTTTTTAAAATGGTTAAAAAACTAGGTCGTGACAACTTGGTATCGGAGCATTAGGCTCGAATACCTCGAGACAGTGGGACGTGTGTGATTATGATGCCCGAGTGTGCATGTTGCATTCATGAATTGTGTGCTTATGTGTTTAACTTGTGGTGTGAATTGTGTGTACTGGCTATGTGGTATACGTGAATATTGGAGGTTGGATTCCTAGGATGGTAAGCTTGGTCTCGTGCGTTTAGGGTACTAGTTTGGGGTTCCAGTTAAAAGGGCGTCTAGCTAACGTCTATTTTAATTGGAAATCCGAACGAGTTAACTGGATTGACAGGTTTATTCTAATGGGTCCTCCTCGTTGTGTAACTTGTGATTTGTGTAAGTGTGCTATTCTGACGCTATGACCTAGTGTTTTGAGCTTTTGGGACAATGAAGCTGAATTTTATGAAATTAAATGTTCGTTATTCAACCTAGGAAGAAAAGATGTTCCCAATTGGGCTTGTATTAGGAAAATTAAATTATGGCATTATACCTCCATTGTTGTCCGCTTGCTCTATTGATGTATTTCCTTTTCTTTTCTTTTTCCTGGATATGAGTTGGCATTGTTTGTGTCAGATTTGGTCTATTGTAAGTAACACATTATAATTTTGACAACATTGCACTAGTATAACTGTAGTTAGCATTGGTGATTTAGCAATCACATTTGGTAATGTTTATATATCTTAATGTAGAGGTGCTTAAAGGATGCAACATGGTTCGCGAAACTTCACTAACTACTAGGTCATGAGCCTTGGTGGCAATCTTCGGTGTCACGTTCTCCCATGATTGGATCTGACTGTGTTGCATGCCTCAAGGATAATAAACCTAGTCATTTATGATTGAAAACTGAAATGCTCTATAATCCAGCCAAGGGTATTATGCCAAAGAGGGTACCAGAAGTAATATTTGTTTCATTTTGCTAATTTGAATGGTCGAAACTAGTGATCTATAGTTGTGGCTTTGTTGCTATTATTGGAACTGTGCATTGTTTGTGTCATATTAGGTATCGTTGCAAGTAAGGAATGAGAAAAAATTTTTCCCTGTAATGTTATGTTCACTAACTTGAAGGTACCTAAAGGACTTTTATGTGGTTCATTTTGAAAGTAAATCATGTGAATCACTTAGGCACTATCAAGACCAATTGATATGGCGGCTTTTATTGTCTGCTGCACAGTAGAAACCTAACCATTATTTATATGATTAACTATTGAAAGTAAGGAATTTTAAGGAATTGAGTATAGTCATTCTGTTCTATTCAAAAAAAAAATTATTATGGTTGTGTTGTTACTTTGGGCAATTGAAAATCTGGATGTTGTGATGTTCTATTATTGATGGTAGTTTGTACAAAGGAATATGATAGCAGTGATATGCATAAATACATTTATTTTAAAGAAGAGAATGGTAAATTCAGAAGCATACTGTTGAATAACTATGTACACCATCATTGTCTAATCAAGTTCTCAACACTGACTGTCCACATGTTTGTTGTGTGAACTGTGCAGTTAACATTACTAGAACCTTTTTTTTACTCGTTCCAGTTCTTTATTTGGGTTTCTCCGATTGCTTGCTCATTTGAATTTTGATCAAAGTAAGAACTAATACTGAATTTTAATTTTGTGAAGAGGAAAAATGTGAATGTTGTTGTTTACAAAAGATTGGCTGTGCTTAAATTCTGATTTTCTTCCGTGTCTATGGTTAGTGAAACAAACTGTTGATACCCTATCTAAAATAATAAGATGCATCTTATGTGCATGAATGCAATGCCTATGTTAGAAATCTTGTAACCTTGAAATTACCATATCTGGGAAATTGTTTTTTTTTTTTTTTTTGCATGATGCTTGTACTAAGGAGTGAGATGAGCATGGAGGTAATATTTATAATCCTACCCAAATGGGTTGGAATTCTAATGACTATATTACTCTTCTCATCTTTGCTTAATACCAAATCTACCATGCCCTGAAATGATCTCACGATTTCTATTTTTTTTGAAGTAATGTGAATGTTTTAGATAACCCTCTGTTATTCCTTGTGCACACTAATCCTTTATATCCATAGGATTAACGTTGCTTTAGGGAAGGTCAGTATTACCAATTTAGCCCAATGCTAGTGAAGCTTAATTACCATTCTCCTCATCTACTGCCTCCCAGGTAAAGACAGTGGTAGCGACATAGGGAGGAAGCTGTCATGGTCATAGTGGATTTGGATTTTATCCTGACCACGGATAATTTGGTAAAGAAAGGCATCTTATCCCCAATCTAAAATCCCCAGTCCTGTAGAAATCACGAAAATGACACTTATTCTAAAAAAGAGAAACTGTATCCCCCAACCAAGGATTTGCAGTGGAATTTCCCCATATCCGAAAGCCGCAAGTCCAAAGAATTCAATTTATTGAATTACTTTAGTAATTGAAGAATCACTCTTGGAATCAGTTTTGTTCTCACCTACAAAATTTACTAACTTATTTGTTAAATCTGTTCTGAACGTCTTTTGCAATTACATTGAGAAAAAAAAATTTAGTGTTTAGGGTTTAGGAAACAAACTTTTAGTTAACATCGAAACTTTAAACATAGACAGGTTGTGATGGGAAATTTGACACAAACATCGCTAACTAATGAGCGGTTTCTCTAGTCAAGCAATAGTTCTTACACAAGGTTTTTAGTAATAATAATGGATCAGAGTGGCGCAGTAGAAGCATGGTGGGAGAAAGTTTGTGCTATGCAACTCGTATGACGTTTAGATTTCGGGGACGAAATCTCCTAAGTGGGGGAGATTGTAACGTTCCAACCCTCTTTATTTAATAATTAAAGTTTAAGAAATAGGGATATTAATTTATTATTGGATTGTGGCTTAAGAAGACTAAATTATAAGATTTATGCATAATAATAATAATTTCTATCTTTGGTTTAATGTTCTATGAAACAAATAAGTAAAATAAATAAGTCGGTGCCAAACAGGTGCATAACAGGGGGAAAGCTCCCGAAGTCTCTGGAAACGTAGGGTCCTGTTTGGGGCATTTATATATATATGTGACTGAAGCTGCTTCTGGAGAGTTCGGGGGGAATGGAGAACAAACGGGGGTAGAGAGAGAGAGAGAGAGAAGGAGACCAGCGACGCCGGTTCATCGTCTCATCTGAAAACGACACCGTCGTCGACCAACACTAGTGCACCAGGCTCCCTCTTCCAGTCCATCAATGTCTCTCTCTCTCTCTCGAGCACAAGCTTTGATCTCCTTGGCCACCGATGCAAGTCCAGTCATCTCCTCTAGTAATCCTCATTCTCTTTGCTTCTTCAATTTCGGTAATATTGTTCTCTCTCTCCAGAAATCTTTGGTAAATTGGTACTTTTCTCTCTTATACATCTCCGGAAGATGAAAATCTTGGTTTTGTATTTTGTCCTATAATTGATTCTCCTAAATTGAGAACTTGAAAATTCTAATTCTATTTAATTGATTAAATGCTGGTAACCTCAATTTGGGATTTTAGATCAAGAGCGAGAGAGAGGAACCAGATTTGTGGGATAATTGAGGTATCCTCAGGAAGAATGTGTTGAGCTCTTCACATTTTGAAAAAAATAATAAATAAATAAATTCGGAATGATTGAATTCAGAAGTAGAGCGGTTAAGAAATATAATCGTCATCAATGGCTACCAATGAGCCTTTCCACAGTTTTTTTTAAAACAGAAATTGTAGGGTAATTAGTAATTGTAAGAGTTCTAGTGCTCTGTTTGAAAATAGCATGCCTTTCCCTTCTCAACACCTTATGAATTTGAATAAAAATACAGTGCCCACAATTACCACCCAGTTCCGTGGTATTCTCTTAGGCAAAGGGATCATCTATATGGGATCATGAAGGCAACAAATATCTTGATTTTCTCTCAGCTTACTCTGCGGTTAATCAGGTTAGAATCAGGGGTTGTTTATTTTAATTAGTTGTATATTTTATATAGGTGTTGTTACCAACATTGAATTGTCGGTCTCCCTGCTGAAAATATTTTAAATTCTGCCCTTACATATTGTCCTGACAAAAACCATACAACCCACCACTAGAGATGGTTTATGATTAAGATTAAGATTACATTTCGTGGTTTGGAATTATTCTATTGTTTTCATGCTCTAGATGCATACCTATGTATGTCAGGGAGGATTACCAAGTTCATCTTGCCAGGCCAACGTAAGTAGGAGGGTAAAATTGAAATAGAAAAATAAAGTCAGCATGTTTTACAGTTAGGCGCATGTTAAAGCAATTTCCTTTCCTGGTTTAGAATGCTTCCCTATGTTTTGATGCATTCTTTTGTCTGGAAGGATTAGCAAGCTCCTCTGGGAGACCGACATTAGTTGGAGGGTAAAATTCCAAAAAGAAAAAGAAAATCAACATCATTGTATGCATGCTAAAGAAATTTCACTAGTTGACAAAGATATCTACATATTGGGTTCTTGTAGAATACCCTACTAAAGAAGTGGTTAAATTCTATCTGACAGAAATTTTACTTAAATTGTAACTCCTGAAATTCTCAAAACTATTACCCGTTGATTTTTTCCGGGAACTATGCAGATTAAGATTTGAAAAATTTTCAAATAAGTTAACGATGATGATGAAACAGAAATTGAAAAAAAAAAGTTTAATTAGGAGATATTTAGTTTTTATTTATTTAATTATTTATTAAATATTTTTTCAAATATGTACGAGGGGAAACAAATATTTAATCCATCCGTGCAATATGCTAATTCAAAGAGTGTGATATTTTTGAGTCTGTTAGCCACTCCGTCATTCTCTCTGAGGTTGCTAGGGAGTAGGGAGATTTGGGGGTTTGGTTTGATGTTATTTGTAGTTAGGTTTTTGAGGATGAGGTAGGATCAGTCTTAATCGGTTGGTGGGGTGGTAGACTGGGAAAGGACGAAAGAAGGTATGCTGGATGTGGCTGTGGCAGATTTGGTGGGAGCGCAATAGAGACTATTCGAGGGATGCTCATGTAATCATTGAAGGACGTGTTGTTGCCCAATGGCGTAGCTAGCAATTTTATTTAGTAGTGCCATTCAACAAATTATCATTTATATTGAATTGTTAGTTATATAATATTTGGTTTGGTTTAGTTTAGTTTGTTAGTTATATAACATTTGTCAAAATTAACTTTCACAAAATGCATTATAACCTTAGAACTTCAACAAAATAATATTTACTCTCCAATTAAATGTAGAAACAAAATATAAAGATGTTAAATTTATTGGTCCAATTTTTTCTATGTAAAGAAATAAACTCTTACAATTGTTCACAACGAGTCTTCATTTTTTGAAATTGTTGCATAATATCGTCATTACTTATAGTATCAAATACATCATTTTCGATGTATGTAACCAAACAATAATTCATCTATTTATCCATGATCCGATTATGCAATCGATTCTTGATGAATTTCATTGTAGAAAAAGATCTTTCCATAGTTGCAGTAGTGACAGGTAGAATTAATGACAATTTTACAAGCATATAGACCAATAGATATACAATATTCTTCTTTGACTCTACTAGCTTTTTTGCAAGGCCACCAATATCGTTTAATTTTGAAAACTCCTCGTCCAAGCGTATATCGACAATATAGTTTTCGAGTTGACTCTCAAGTGCCAATATATCAATTGCAGAAAACTCATTTGGATAAAATTGAGCCAAACGAACCAAACTTTGTCTATCAAAAGCACAAAATGAATTACTTGGATTCAAGAAAGCCGCACAAATAAGCAACTCGGTGTTCGCTACGGTAAAACGATTATTGAGCTCTTGAAGTTGCATATCTATGACATTGTAGAATAATTCAACCCAATAATGACGTAGATTTTTTTATTTGTGGGACTTTACGCCACGATCTTCCTAAAAATATAAATGGATCGTTCATATTAGAAATGGGGATACCATGCTTTTCACACAAAAAAATCTCTGTTAATAG
>JAULLH010460605.1:0-11726 GCA_035668455.1 Sarracenia alabamensis
AATTTATAGTTTAAAATTTAAAATTTATAGTTTAAAATATTAAAATTTAAGTTTCTAACTTTAAATATTTGAAGTTCTAATTTATATGTTTGTAAGTTTATAAATTTTTAAGTTATAATTTTTAAGTTATAATATTTGAAGTTCTAATTTATAATTTTTAGTTTATATTTGAAGTTTCCTAAACAATTTTCTAACTAATTAAACAATTTTCTAGCTAATTAAACAAATTTCCCTAAACAATTTTCAACACATACATATATATATAAATAAAAATTTAAATATATTAAATATGCGGGCCGGGCTCGGGGCTGGGTTTTTTCCGGGCTTCGACCTCCGGGCTCGGGCCGGGCCCGAGTTTTTGGCGGCCCGGCCCGGGCTGCTACAGTGACGGGGTATTTAACATTTACACATATTTGTAACATGGTAGAATGGGTGTATTTATCCCTTTTGTTGTTTTTCATCATCTTTTTAAAGATATATATATATATATCTTTGTCGTTCAAAAAAAAAAGGACAATAATGGGTGGTGGTGTAGTATAGAACTTGGGATCTAAGAATGCCATTGTAATTTGAAAAATGGAAATGGAAAGATTATGAGTTGCATCGTATCCTACCCAATGCACCTTAAACTAGTAGCACAACTTATAATTCAACACAACTTCCAAATAAACCTCTATATTCAATATGATAAAAGTATCAAACTCATGAGTATAAACCACTATATTCAATATGATAAAAGTATCAAACTCATGAGTTTATTGCACCAAATGCTTATCCTCAATCCGCAGTGGCGATGCCATATTATAATCGGTGGTTTTGGATGAACCCACTGAAATCTTGAAAAATAATAATACACGTGAAAATTTAGTGCTCAAACCATTAATAATAAAACGAACCCTCTATTTTTGTTCCTAAACCCTTAGAATACAATCCTCTATTTTTATCTCTTCATATTACATGCGAGGGGTGAAAACTGGTCTAATGATATTGACCACAACCAAATAGACTAACTTGAGTCCAAAATAAACGGTAATTACTCAAATAAGGCAAGAAGAAGGATTATGCGTAATTTGGACTCGGTCAGGGCCGGAAGCTTTTCGGGCGGGCCAAACCCACCCCCGAGACCGGGCTGGTGAGCTCTCCCCCGAAATTTCAGACCGGGCCGGGCTAGGGCCTCCCTTGGACCTTAGGCTAAAATTACCCTCCTAAGAAAAAGAATGATGGTAGAATTTGGCCCTCCCTCAAAAGGAAGAAGGGAAAAAAAGGAAAGACAGAGAATAGAAGTGTCAAGAGCTAAGATACCAAGACCATCACAAAATTCTCTATCAACTGTGGATATTCAAAACAGGAACAAACCAATAAATAAGGAAGCAATATTGGTTATGGAGCTTGGAAAAAAAATTGGGGTTCACTCTAAAGGAAAGGAAGGGAGGAGGATTTCCTGGATATACATTTGGGATAAGAATTTTATTCGCCTTATTGGGAGTTTAGAAGAAACTTAGGGCCCGATTTTTAACTAGCATAAAAGCTAGTTTTTTTCTTCTCTGTGTTTTTAGCCAAAAAGCTAAAATGGATTCAAAATATATTGTTTGGTAACGTAGCGTTTAAGGTAGTTTTTTTAAAGTTGATTGTTTGGTTAAAAGGCTAGTTTTTTTTTTTTACTTTTTATTCAAAGTGAACAATTTACCCTTCTATATATTTAATATTAAAAATTATATGTAGTTGGTAATGATAGTAAATAAGTTATGAATAAGGGGTAGTATTGTATTTTAAAAGTGGAGGGAGTTTGAATAAAATATTGTATGAGTTTGTGTTTTGATTTGACGTTTTGACTTTTTAGTTTTTTCGTGTTTTTGCCAAAAGGACAACTTTGGCTTTTTGGCATTTTTAGCCAAAAAGCCAAAAAAAGCTAAGTTGCCAAACATGGAGTCACATAGAAGAAGGGTGTGGCAGAAAACTCCTATTGTGCCGAAGCAGCACAACAGAACCATGGTCTTATGCATTTACCAATGTTAGGCAGGAGTTCCACTTGGTCCAATCCGAGGGATATGCCAACCTTTAGCAGGATACATACATATATTTCTAATTTCAAGAGAATTTGTGAAAACTTATGGGTGGATGCAATGGGATTACCCAGACATTTTTCAGACCATAATCCAACCTTCTGGTTCTTTCAGGTTCTTTCATCTGTGTTTGAGGTAGCCTAAAACGGGCAACCTAGCTAATATCAGAAGCATGGGCTGCAAATCAAGTCCGGGGGTGAGGTGGATTCATCCTAATGAAGAACTTTAATATCAGTCAATATAACAATTAAGGAGTTAAGAAGGGAGAGGCAAGATGAATCAAGGGAGAAGTTCACAAAGTTCATTAGTGAAATAGACAAAATGCGCAGCTATACTTGATGCCATTTATGCCCATATTGCACCCATGTCTGAAACTAAATAATGCCTATATTCCAGATAAGACTTCACTTTACTAGAGAAAAAAATCAATTTAAATCATATGCAGCTAATTCCAAACCATTCATATATATTTACATTTGTAGAGCCAAAGAATACAATTCAGAGACCTCCTAACAGGCCATCAAATTTCGGTCGAAATAATTGTCCAACATCAGAATTTCATTCTCTTGCAAAGGCAGCTTAATTAGGAATCCTAATTCATCAAATGGATTTGTAGAGGAAGGCATAGACATTTCAAATTCATCTGATAACGCAGTCGCAGGCATTGCTCCTGTAATTACTATTGTTCCAGAAGTTCTCAGTTGGCAGATTTTGCACTTCCTTGTTTGAGTACCAGTCATTGTTCAGTTGATCACAAATTGAAATAGTTGGGCCATTCATCATCATCATGAGATCTTCATCTTCATGATTTTCAATAGAAAGAGTACTTCCCAGATAATTATGTTTCAGCTGCATATCATCTTGTCTTGCACACTTTAATCCTTGATAATTAATTCATTTTTAGCTGACAGAGAACATAGTTTTTCAACTGCCATGGATAAATAGAACTTAGAGTTATTCAGAGACTGATTCATTAGATTAATATGAAAATTATTAATATTTTATTTTTGTTCAAATTCAAATCTTCCACCAAAAAAGAAACGACAACAATAACAAGATAGAGATTCATTCATGAAAATAACAGATGAGGATAAATTAATTATATATGGTTAGAGAAGAGAGAAAAGAGATTATACATACTCTCTCATGCTTAAGAAAATCGCCGGCAATACTATACTCCATATTCCATTGGGCGTGTTCTTTGGATTGCTTGTTCTCATAATCCAAAGTTTGTTTAATTCCAATAAGTTTTCCATTATAATTCAGAATAGGCTTCCCCTTATCTTGCCCTTTCCACGTACCCTTACTCACTGTTCGATTAATTCGCGACCCCTTCTCTGTTTTCTTTTTCAACTACGTGAAAAAATATAACTTTGTTTTCTCCCTCGTCTCATTTTATCTCTAGTCTTCGACCCTATCCTCTCTCTGGACACACCGACACACGAACACTTTACTTAAGTTGAACCTATTGTCAATCCTCGTTCTATTTATTTTTATATTAAAGTAGTATAGATTCTTCATGTGACAAAAAAAAGGTTGAACCCATTGAAATTTCATTGTACTATCACTATTGTCAATCCTATTCTTTGATATTCAGGTTAATTTACTTAGGTGGAAGAACCAACACAAGTGGGAACAAGTCATTGCAAGCTGTCATCCAATGTTGATGCTTTCAACAATAATACAACTCTTGTATAGGGTTGCATGCCCTTTATGGCCATTTTAGACCATACCTGAAAAATAAATAAATCATAAGCAGCTATAAATGGATGTCATTTATGCCCATATCATACCCATGTCGGAAACGACATAATGCCTAAATTCCATTGCGACTGCATTTTATTAGGGAAAAAATCAATATACATCATATGTAGCTAATTCCAAACCATTCATATAAATTTATATTTACATTTGTAGAGCCAAAGAATGCAATTCGGAGGCCTCCTACCAGGCCCACAGATTGGGGTAGAAAGAATTGTCCAACATCAGAATTCTTGCAAAGGCGGCTGCTGATTCTTCAACACTTCTTCAGGAAACAAATCTTGCAAGCAATAGCACAGATGTTCAGGGTACTCAAGAGATTCGATTAAGATTTCGCCTTCCGATACATTAGCCATTAATGATTCAGGTGCTGCATCTTGCATGACGCTTGGGTGTTCTAGGATTCGGACCTCATCTTCTCCTGAGACATTGGCACACTGCTCCACTGGAAGTGCTGGTTCGGGCAAAAGATGATATGCAGCAGAATTACAAAAGGGCAGTGACTCAACTGCAGTTTCGTCCAGTGCCGGTTGGTCCCTGTCAAGAGTTTCAAATCTGTTTTCACGTCCAAGTCCATTAGCCATTAATGATTCGGGTGCTGGATCGTGCATGCTTCGGGCCTGCTGTTCTTGAAATATTCTGACTTGATTTTCGCCTATGACAGCAGCGCCCTGCTCTGCTGCTGGTGCTGGTTTGGTGGTTGTTAATGGCGCCGCGGTGGCCAGCTTAACTATGAATCCCAATTCATCATATGGATTTGTAGAGGAAAGCATTCGCATTTCGAACTCATCCGATAAGGATGCCGTAGCCGCTCCTGCAATACTACTGTTCTGAAAGTTCTGGGTTGGCAGATATTGTAGTTGATGAGATCCGATCGGGTTATTGTTCAAGTAGCCGTAATTGATCACCTGACTAGTTGGGCCATTCATCATCATGAGATCTTCATCTTCATGAATTTCATTAGAAAGAGTACTTCCGAGACAATGCTTCAGTTGCATATCATCTCGTCTTGCATGCTTTATTCTTCGATAATTCATTTTTAGCTGACACAGAACATAGTTTTTCAACTGCAAGCGACAAATAGAAGCTAATCAGATTTTTTCAGAGACTGCTTCATTGCATTAACACGAAAATAATTAATATTTACACTTACTGTTTCATGCTTGAGAAAATCACCAGCAAGACTATACTCCTTCATATTCCATTGGGCGTGTTCCTTGGATTGCTTGTTCTCATAATCCAAAGTTCGTTTAATTCCAATAAGTTTTCCATTATCATTCAGAATAGGCTTCCCCTTATCTTGCCCTTTCCACGTACCCTTACCCACTGTCCGATTAATCCGCGACCCCTTCTCTGTTTTCTTTTTCAACTGCGTGAAAAAATATAACTTTGTTTCCTCCATCGTCTCCGCACTGCCCCTGAATATCTCCGACAGTTGTCTTTCGTTGTAGAGGTCGCACTCCTTCACGGCGCCCTCCATCGGCAACGGTCTTCCGATGTGCTTGTTCAGAAGATAATGAGTGATCAGTTCTTCATCCGTTGGTTTGAATCTGTACCCAACTGGAAGTTGAAGCTCCGTTGCCATTGCCGCCATATCCATAATAAAATATTTCTGTGAAAACCTTTGTTGTGATGAAAGCGCAGCCTGAAAGATCAGATAGGGTTTGTTTAGGATTGCTTGATTTTATAGAGATGTAGCTGTATCTCTTCACGCGTACAATTCAAAAATGTTGGTATATATATATAGGCGCGAAGAGCAGGGGATTGAGGTGGGTGCTGCAGGTGCTGAGTCCAAACGACACAGTTTGGGTGTTTTGGTAGTGCGTTTGTTAGGAGAATTTGATCCTGTTTGGGTGTTTATAACTGAAAAAGCATAATATTTTTTTTTGATAACATAATATATTATTTTAAATATTATAACATAAAAGTAAAAAATATAATATATTTAATATTTTATTAAAAAATCAAAAGAAAAAAAGCTATGACAAAAAAGTTACTCCCAAATAATTCGACTTTTTTTCTTTTTCTTTTTTTCTAAAAATGTTAATTTATTTTTAAAGTCAAACTATAAAATTATATAGAAATAAATTTAAAAAATCGTAACTACTTTTTTTTGACTTAATTTTTTTTAGCTTAAAACCACTTTAAGTCAAGTTTTTTTTTTTTTTTTTTGCTTATTGTATTTTAACTTGTGGATGGAGAAGAAATTTCCCATAATTAAAATATAACAATAAAAATGAAAATACAGAAGACTATCGGTACCAAGTTATTCGACCAAGGCCATTCGGTCAGGTTCAGTTGACATGGTTGGGCCACCTGACCAATAATGTACAAGTCTCGGGTCACTTAACTCACTTGTCACTCCAATGGAGTCACGCGACCCTATCACTCATTTGGAGTCGCACGACTAGTAATAAAATGTATTGCACAAACTCTACACAATAAACGAAAATATCATGACACAAACTATGACCAGTGCACGAGCACAAACTCGGCAACTATATTTTCATGATACATACCATGAAAACAGGCAACAACACAGGCTGCGAGTGTTGCTTGAATCACCCATAAATGAGGATTGCAACTCAGCACATACTAAGCAAGCTAAAGCAGTGTAGCATAGATTACATGATTAAAGATTTCACAGAGAATCGGAAGTATGTCCCAGAAGTGAGGAAGATAATGGCAATACATTTTACATGGGATGTTGGGAGAAATGTGGTTTAGCGGCTAAAATGGAGGGCCCGTCGAATCATGAGGAATCCTTAAGGCCCCACCTACTTGAGTGACTCGGGTGATCCGAAGTTGGCCCGCAGGTCGGCTACCCAATGGGTGAGGAAACCTAAGTGAAAAGAGAAAAAAAGACAAATTTTACTGCC
Source organism: Sarracenia alabamensis (assembly GCA_035668455.1). Lineage (NCBI taxonomy): Eukaryota > Viridiplantae > Streptophyta > Magnoliopsida > Ericales > Sarraceniaceae > Sarracenia > Sarracenia alabamensis. The sequence continues at coordinate 6,704 of JAULLH010460605.1, forward strand.
ATCTACTCTTGTTTTTTGTGGCCTTTAAATAAAGAATATCATTTATTTATTTGAGCCTTTAAAAATTGAAAATTCTCATTTTACACATACAAAACGAGAACATTATCGTAATGTACAACAAATTATCATTATAAAACTTGTGACAAAAAAATTGATAACTTTGTTAAACAAATAAGAAAAACAATGGGAACAATCCACTTTCAATCTAAATTAATTCGAATATATTACTGTTGCATATTAACTAGACCTATCCAGAATATTAATAGTTTTTAAAATATAATCTTATGCAATAGTAAAAAAACTGAATGGAACTTAGCCTCAAACAAGTACTGAAAACATGACACTCACACCAAATGTCTCTTAAATAATATTTATCAATTTTTTGCGTTTAATTTCTTATTTAAAATTTAACTTTATTGCATAACTCGAAACTCATATAAACTTGTCTACTCATTGAAAAGAGAGAAAAAGACAAATTTTACTCAAGTCTACTTTTTTTTTGTGTGGCCTTTAAATAAAGATTGTCATTTATTTATTTGAGCCTTTAAGTAAGAATTTTTTATTTTTTTTAAACAGGCCTATGAGAAAATAATACTCTATTAACCCTTATAATTGAGGTTTATAGGCAATCAATTTTCATATTAAAAAAATGAGTATTTTTTTAAGTCCTTGGATAAGGATGAGCCATGTTCTTAAAAAAGAATTGTCTGACCTTTAAAATATTGAGGGTTTTTTATTTTTGTGTGCATTTAAAGTCATTGGCAATAAGGATTTTTTTCGACTTTTTAACTAAAATTAATAATATAACAATTTAGAGTTCTAAAAAATTGGGGGCCTCAACAAAAGTTAAGACCATAGGCGAGCGCCTAACTTTCCTAAGGCACGGGCCACCTCTAAGTACAGTTTTGTTTTCAAAAATTGAACTCATGAAGAATTTGGAAACATAACAGTCAGGTTGCTCCCAGCTCAAAATTGCTCCTCTCATGATCAAACACAAAAGGACCATTTTCTTGAAAGTGTTAACTATCAGAAGGAGAGTATTAGATTGTTAGTAAAACGAAAGCGTTGATGACCAAGGGTAGAGATGCATTTGTATAGATGATCTTTTATGAAGTGATTAGAATTTGGTGACAAACCCCAGTTCTTAGGATTGAAGATTAATAGAGATTGTTCAATCTTATCTCATCTCTTAATTGTTGATGACTCTCTTCTTGTGGCTCATGAAGTCTTTTCATTGTCTGAAGTTGCATAAGAAGTGGTGGATAATGTCGATTTGAGTACCAAAGTAGCAAAAATAAATAATGAGAAACATAATAAAAAACAAAACAAATTTACCTCGTTTGACTTAATGGCTATGTACATGGACAAGACAGTAAAACTAATTCATCATGATGGAAATTTACCTCGTTTGACTTAATGGCTATGTACATTCGAGAAGTGGGCTTACTTAGCTCTCAAGGCCAACTTCGATAAGGCATACAAGAGAGTTCAATGAGACTTCCTTTATGAGGTGATGATCAAGATGGGTTTTGATTCTAAATCGATTCAACTGGCATGCAAGTGGTCACATCTGCGTTATTTGTCGTTTTTACTAATGGGACAAATAGGTTTGCCTTTATTCAGAAAATGGGATAGAGGCAACAGGATCCCCCTTTCTCTTCCTCTCTTTCTTTGGGTGATTAAAGTGCTATCCGTAATGATCAAAAGGTGCATAAAAAACTACCCCAAATCCCAAGATTAAAGATTAAAAGGAACTATCTAGTCTCATCTCAACTCTTGTTTGTTGATGATGATCTTATTTTTGTCAATACTGATCAGAGAAGGTTCTATAACTTGATATTTTTGCCTTTGGATTATGGGAATGGATTTGGCCAACTCACAAACTTCAATAAATCAGGAAATCAAATTCTGAGAAAATGTACCTCTGGAAGTGATGAATGATATTTTGGATAGGGGCAAGTCAGAATATAAGGCATATCAGTGCATTTTAAAGATAGTTATGAAGAATATGCAAGAAGAGAAGATCCAAATAATCCTACTTTTTTTGGGCAAACAATAGTTTATGAAAATGAGTTGTTTATTATGTTTAGTCGCAGACTTAAACATAAGGAAAAAAAATTTCAGTCCGTCTTCCACAAAAAATTCATTAACATTTCATGCTTCCAAATAGTTACATAAACAAAAATATTCAATTAACAATACGAATATGGGGGTGGATACCACAGTGCAAGGGTGGTGCCAGTGGTTATGGTGGAGAGCTAAGGACAGCAATTTTGGTCATAATGTGTTGGTGATGATGGAGTAGTGGCAGTAGTAGCGTTCTGGTAATAGAGGGATGGGTGGGCAGTGGTAGTAGAGGAGTGGAAGTGATGGTGGCCACAGCAACACACGGTGGTGGCACTAATAGCAATTGTGGCAATGGTAATAGCAGTGGGATTGCAATTGTGACAAAGTAAAGGCAGTGGTGATGGATGCCATGGTAGGAGAGTGGGGGAAATAATGGTGTTAGCCAGTGGTGCAGGTTATTCTTAGTTGTGCGATGTTTTTTGCTTTGCATTCTCTTATAAGCTTTGCTACCATCTCAACAATTATGTTAGGACATTTGGGTGGTTTGGTTCTCCTAAGGATTCATTGCCTGCAGGTCACTTCCAAGAGAACCAATTCGGTTTTGACGTCCGGTATATTATCCATTGATGATTCATGTGCTGGATTTTGCATAATGCTTAGTTGTTCAAGTATTCTGACTGACCACTGCTCCATTTGCTGATTCTGTTCTTCATGAGGTCTAATTCATTGGTCATTCAAGTAGCCATGGCTGATTAGCTGATCACCACCACATGGGTCATCATTATTTTGGTTAACAAAGGTTTCAAATCCTTGGTCCAGTGGTGGGGTGGATTCATTTTAATGAAGAACTTAAATATCGGTCAATATAACAATTAAGGAGTGGAGAAGGGAGAGGCAAGATGAATCAAGGGAGAAGTTCACAAAGTTCATTTGTCAAATAGACAGAATGTGCAGCTATACTTGATGCCATTTATGCCCATATTACACCAATGTCTGAAACTAAATAATGGCTAAATTCCAGATAAGACTTCACTTTACTAGAGAAAAAATCAATTTAAATCATATGCAGATAATTCCAAACCATTCATATGTATTTACATTTGTAGAGCCGAAGAATACAATTCAGAGACCTCCTAAAAGGCCATCAAATTTCGGTCGAAATAATTGTCCAACATCAGAATTTCATTCTCTTGCAAAGGTAGATGTTGATTCTTCAATAGTTGTTCAGCAAAACAACTCTTGCCAACAAGAGTACTCAACATATTCAATTAACCTTTTTCACCTCCTGGTACATTAGCCGTTGATGGTTCAGCCAAAACAATAGCACAGATGTTCAGGGTACTCAAGAGATTCGATTAAGATTTCGCCTTCCGATACATTAGCCGTTGATGATTCAGGTGCTGGATCTTGCATGACGCTTGGGTGTTCTAGGATTCTGGCCTCATCTTCTCCTGAAACATTGGCACACTGCTCCACTGGAAGTGCTGGTTTGGGCAAAAGATGATATGCAGCAGAATTACCAAAGGGCAGTGACTCAACTGCAGTTTCGTCCAGTGCCGGTTGGTCCCTGTCAGGAGTTTCAAATCTATTTTCACGTCCAAGTCCATTAGTCATTAATGATTCAGGTGCCGGATCGTGCATGCTTCGGGCTTGCTGTTCTTGAAATATTCTGACTTGATTTTCTCCTATGACAGCAGCGCCCTGCTCTGCTGCTGGTGCTGGTTTGGTGGTTGTTAATGGCGGCGTAGTGGCCAGCTTAACTATGAATCCCAATTCATCATATGGATTTGTAGAGGAAGGCATTCGCATTTCAAATTCATCCAATAAGGATGCCATAGCCGCTCCTGCAATACTACTGTTCTGAAAGTTCTGGGTTGGCAGATGTTGTAGTTGATGAGATCTGATCGGGTTATTGTTCAAGTAGCCATAATTGATCACCTGACTAGTTGGGCCATTCATCATCATGAGATCTTCATCTTTATGAATTTCATTAGAAAGAGTACTTCCGAGACAATGCTTCAGTTGCATATCATCTCGTCTTGCACGCTTTGTTCCTCGATAATTCATTTTTAGCTGACACAGAACATAGTTTTTCAACTGCAAGCGACAAATAGAAGCTAATCAGATTTTTTCAGAGACTGCTTCATTGCATTAATATGAAAATAATTAATATTTACACATACCCTTTCATGCTTGAGAAAATCACCGGCAAGACTAACTTTGTTCTTGTAGTGGTTTGATTCCCCTTGTAAAGGCTTTGAGAAAAAACTTTGGAACTTAATCTTCTTCGTGGTAATTTGGACAATTTGGCTCCAAAGGAATAAGATTCTTTGCTGCAGAAGTAAGACTGGTTGGGGAGAACTTCTGGTGCTGATTAAACAGAAACTAGCATGGTGGGCTAAAGCCAAACTAAAGTGCCAAGATCATACATGTCAGAATTTTGTGTATAACATCAAGGAGCTCAGGTTATTGAGACTAAAAAAAGATCAGATGGTGCAATGGGTAGAGGGGTGTTTTTTTTTTTCTCGGCAGCGGCAGTGGGCTGAGAGCACTGGTTATATAGTTGCAGCTGCAGTGCATCGAACTTCATTGCTGGCCAGCTATGCACAGTTGCCATGGTGCTATGATGTTTTGATTTGCTGGCTTAGTTGGGTAGTTTGGTGTTGATTTTGCCGCTCTAGTTGGGTGTGCTGCTGTGCTTTTTTGTTTTCCCTATTTGCTTGCTTTGTTGTGTTGATTTTGCTGCTGGCAGTTGCTTTTTTCTTTGCTGTATTGCTTGTCTGTGTAACTAGGTCTTTCTGTTTGTTGCTTGTGTTTTGTGTCGTGCTTTCTCGTTTGTTGGCCTCTCGTCAACAAGTTGGGCTTGCTCGTTCTTCTTAGGGATATTTGTGGCATCTTAGCGAAGGTGTATTTATCCCTCTAAATGCTTTTCAACCTCTTTCTACTATACATATAT
>JAULLH010462810.1:0-11714 GCA_035668455.1 Sarracenia alabamensis
TTCCCCAAGCTTCGGGAGTTCTCCATCCCCCTTTTTACGCTGTGTTTGGCAACCGGCTATTCACACCTATATTATTATACTTTTTATTTATTTGCTACCCTTTATTCACAAACATAATTTTATTATCATTTCAAAAATAAAAACTTGTAATTTACTCTTTTAATTTACAATCCAAAAATAGATTAATATTCCCAATTTCTAATAAAAATTATATTGATAAATAAATCAGGTCAAGGTCAAGTCGTTACATTCATAATTTATATATCACTGATACTTGCTTCCGTGGTACATATGGTATGTATCAGTGATACATAGCCCTTGTATCAGTTATAATTAACCTATATATCAGTGATACATACACCTTGCTCTAGTGTGCCAGTCATAAACCAACTGAAATTGTAATCAAAATGAATAATCATAACATTTCCCCATTGACTAATAATAAATGCAATCAGAATACAATCCATACCAAAAAAAAAGTCACATATAAAATCACTAATAAAACCTACAATGCCTCTTTGCATGTATTCTTGTTATGGTTTCCAAATTTCCCATAACGACCACATTTAATTTTCTTAATCTTCTCCCCAACGAATTTGATTCTCAACTTCTTGGGACGTCCTGGTTGCTATCGTGCTCGTGGAGGAACTATAACATCTGTTGTGTCCACTTATTTATGCATCCACAATGTAGGAATTGGCTGGATGCAATCATTATATGCCGCAAGGTATGTGGATGCATAAAAGTGTTTGTCCACAAATATATCCAAGTCTCTGCCACTCTTCCGGATTGCACTCACCGCATGGGAACACGGAAACAAGTGCAACTGCCATTGTCCACACGAATATATATGTTTTCTAATATCAACTGAGACAGATGGTGTTGAGTGTACCTCGAACAAATTATCACCAGCACAACTCACCACCCAAGATTGCCTATCCCTAAAGGCTTTTTCTAACTTTGCATCCATATTAGGACATATAATTCCCTTCCATTCCAACGCATTGCACTTACGATGAGACATTTAATTCATAATTTTAATTCGAATGCTGTCAACTAATTGTGTAATGGGTAAATGTCTCTCTTCTCGAATCTAACTATTCAAGGACTCAATGGCGTTTGAACACATCTCCCCATATCGATGTCCGCGAAAGTAAGCATTGGCCAAGTTTTTAGGACAAAGTCCATCTAAGAATTGGAGAATTTTATTGCCACCTTCTTGAAGTAAATATCCCATTATTGTGTCGAACTCTTGAATCGTTGGTGCATATGCACACTTTACAAATAAAAAAATCAAATGCTCTCGCTGGTTAAGATGCATGCCAGATAATGAAGCCCTCAAATTTACCTTCAGGTGCTGTAAACAATAAGCATGTCACGCTGTGGGGAAGACTTTAGGCATAGCTTCAAGCAACCCTAGACTTCGGTCAGAAATAAAAATTATATTTCGATCCATTCGTACTATTCGACGAATGCAACTAAGAAACCAATACCAATTACCATGATCTTCAGTAAGCACAATGGAAAAACATAACGGAAATAACCCTATAATAACAACAACATTTGAACACAATTAATGACATATTCCAATATTACTGATACAGCATCATTGATACATAAAGTATCATTGACACTTCAATATCACTGATAAGCTATGTATCAGTGATACAACTGGTGATGTAATAGCTAATGTATCAATGTTGCCTCATATATCAGTATTATATATCTAATGTATCAGTGATAATTGAACTGATTCTAACAAATGTATCAGTGATTATTAGTCAAAGTATCAGTGATAGATAACTGATATGTATCACTGATATATAGCTTAAGTATCACTGATACATAGCTTATCTATTACCGATGTATTAGTGATAATAACTGATCCCTGATACAATGTCTAGGTATCACTGGCACAACATGTGAGTCAGTGATACATGGACCATATATCAGTGATACATACAGTGATACAAGATAAAGACAAAATACTTATGACACATTATTAAATTAATCACATACACTGATTTCCATCCTTCGAAAATGCATAAAGTAGAACTCCTTTATACATTCCTTTAATAAATGTCCCATCTATGAATAACATTGGATGACAATGATTAAATCCGCAGATACAATCACTAAACTCTACAAATAACCTCCTAAAAGACCTTGTGTCGGTATCAAAATCCATCCCAAATAAGCTACCGGGATTTTCTTTTATAACCACGTCACAATACATTTTCAAACTGTTATGCGATGAACCAACATCACCAAAAACTTCACTTTTTACTTTATCCACTACAGTCCAAGCATGGTAGTATGATATGTCAACTTCATAGTCCCTCTTAAAATCATCAACAACATCAAATGGTCTTTTCAATGGATTGTTCTTGACTTCATCCCTAATTACATTTGCTACTAACTTTATAGTCATATAAATATTCCTTGATGTGCGTACTGCCGTTCCACATGTGTGATTTTTTTCTAATTCCAAAATATAAAAGTAACCATTGGTCGGATCAACCCTTTCATGAACAACCCATAAGCAACCCCAGGACTCTCGGTAATTGTAATGTGCAGTTACTCTCTCTGGCTCATTTTTTACATAACGAAACTTAAACCCACACTCCATGGCATATTTGCAAAAACAAATCCTGAATTCCTTTACCCCACCCTCAAATTTTTGCCCAACATGATCAATGACATCAGCCCAGCTTGATGACATCAACACCTTGCACGTATCACAGCTAAAACTAGGCAGCAAATCAATATTATCATTATCATTATCATTGCGATTATCATTATCATCTTCATTACCATCCATTTCACTCCGAACCAAATTCCCTACATCTTTACTGATGGTCTCACTCACATAATGAGAACTACAATCATCAATACTCGTTCGAACTACTCTCTTTTCTTCAACCAAATTTACTTCAATACAATTACGAACCATTGTTCCAACAAATGACAACATAACTTTTAAATCATCATTATTATCCAACGTGCCATTTGAATGACCGGAGATTGAATAGGTCAACATTACTGACTCTACATTCAGATTTTTCCCGTCTATTACATAGTGTATTGACCAACCAACAATAATTGTAATTACTATCTACACGTATTGCTGTTGTAAGGCCCTAATACTTACACAGTAGCACACATGAGGTATCCATTTCAATTATCTTTCTAATTAACTGCAGAAAAATAGCACAAAAAGTAATAAATAAAATATCAAACTGTTAACCTTCTTTACCATCTCAAAGGTATCACTAATACATAGCATAATTATGTCTTAGACATGCATATGTATCAGTGATACATTCCTATATATTACTCTTAACCCATGCCTCAGCGATAATTAGCCTAGGAATCAGTGATACATAACCCATGTATCAGTGATATTAGGTCTATGTATCAGTGATACATACACTATGTATCAGTGATCCAATGTGCATGTTTCACTGATACAAGGCGCACGTATCAGTGATCCAAGGCGTTTGTATTAGTGATACATGGCTATGTATCAGTGGTAATTAGCCTAGAGAAGCCTATGATCATCCATACATAGCTTACGTATGAGTGATAATTGGCCTATGTCTCAGTGATAATAAGCCTATGTATCAGTGATGCATACCCTATGTATAACTAATACAACTGCTATGCATCAATGAAACTGGCCAATGTTATCAGTGATAATTAGCATAGGAATCAATGATACATAACCCATGTATCAGTGATTAAGGTCTATGTATCAGTGATCCAAGGCGCATGTATCAGTGATCTAAGGCCTATGTATCAGTGATAATTACACTATGTATGACTTATGTATACGCTATATATACCTATGTATCAGTGATACACACGTATGTCTAACAAATATATTACTGATACATACATAATGTATCAGTGGCAAAACTATGTATCAGTGATACATACCCTAACATATCTTTAATTTTAACCAGTATATGTATCAGTGATACATGGTTATGTATCAGTGATAATTAGCCTAAAAAAGCCTATGTCTCAATGATACATACACTACATATTACTGTTTATATGCCTATGTATTACTGATGCATATCCCATATAAGACTTACAAATAATATGTATCAGTGATATAGCTTACGTATCAGTGACAATTGGCCTATGTCTTAGTGATAATTATCCTATGTATCAGTGATGTATACCCTATGTGTCACTGATACAACTGCTATGTATCAGTGAAACTTGCCAATGTTATCAGTGATAATTAGCCTTGGAATCAATGATACATAACCCATGTATCAGTGATGAAGGTCTATGTATCAGTGATCCAAGGTGCATGTATCAGTGATAATTACACTATGTATGACTTATGCATACGGTATATATGCATGTGTATCAGTGATACAAACGTATGTCTAACAAATGTATCACTGATACATACACAATGTATAAGTGGCAAAACTATGTATAAGTGATACATACCCTAGTATATCTTTAATTTTAACCAGTATATATATCTGTGATACATGGTTATGTATCCGTGATAATTAGCCTAAAAAAGCCTATGTCTCAATGATACATACACTACGTAGTACTGTTTATATGTCTATGTATCACTGATGCATATCTCATATATGACATGCAAATAATATGTATTAGTGATACATAATATAATTATCACTGATACATAGTCCATGTATCAGTTATATATAGACTAATTATCACTGATAAATAGGTCATGTCACACCGATGTATAAAAGTTGTATCAGTGGTACGTATGGCATGTGTCATTGATACATAGTATTTGTATAAGTGATATATAGGCTATGCATCAGTGATACATTTGCATATTAACAGTGATACGTAGTCTATATATCACAGATATTTGGCCCTTGCATTTATTCATTTGTACGTATACCTATGTACAAAAATTATATTATCTATCACTGATACACGATCTATGTATCACTGAAACATAGCTAATGTACCAGTCATATGTACCAGTAATAATTACCTCATACGTATCAGTAATAATCACTCCATGTAACACTGATACATAGCTTATGTACCAGTCATACGTACCAGTAATACACAGCCTATGTCTCAGTTATCACTGATACGTACATGATATATCTTACACACATGATATACACGTGTATCAGGGCAAACGTATAAGATTCTATCAAAAAATAACCAGTAAACAATAGTTTCGAACTTATACATATGATATATCTGTATAACGACCTCTATTCTTCGAAATCGCCTTCAAATGAGTTCAAGCATGCATCCAATCTTCTAAATCAAATCGCTTTCAGTCCTGTGAATCAAATCGCCTTCAAGTGACATTAATGATAAATCGCTCCCACAAAGTAAATCACGTAGTCTGAATAAATTCGAAAGCCAATGCTTTCCTACTATCTATAAATCTCAGGGGCAATTGTGTCTTTAAAAAGTCTAAAATAAGTCTGAAATACCTATTTTATTTCTGGAAAATTGGAGGGCTGAATCATATAAGACTATTAAACAAAGGTGCTAATCCTAAAAAACCCAAATATTTATTTATAAGGGTGCAACTACTATTTCCATATGCTTGAATAATAACCAAATGTGATTAAGAACTAAATAATTAATACTACCTATTTCGACAGAATTAAGGGTATATTAGATAATTAAAAATATAATAAGAGATGAATTTGAAAAGGATAGACATGTGATTACATCATTAATAATTTTTAGATATGACACTTCTCTCAAAAACCTTCTAAATTAAAATTATAGTGTGTTAGATTATACAAACTTAAATAAAATTTGGTTATTTAATTTAAAATTCTAAAACATTTTTTTTAGGATGACAATTTTTATTTGTTTTAAACATTGCTTTTCTTCTTACTATATGTATCCACAGGCACAGCTGGTCACTGGGGCCAACATTGTCAATGGGTTCATTTGTTCGTAGTTTGAACTGTCAAGCTCCAGATAATTGGTCTTCATGCCCAACACATAGGATTCTATCCCCTAATTATCTTCTTTTTTCTTTTTTTTTTTTAAAAAATGTTAACTCTATTGGGATCTTGCAAGTAAGTGGTAGAATTAGTCCCTAAAATATTAGCCAAAGTGTACATAAGATGGCTCAAACACCTTGACATATCATAAAATAAAAAAAAAAAGGAAGAAAATAACCATGCATATGCATGCAGTGTGTTGATTTCAAAAGTAATTGACATATTTAAGAAATATAATCGGGTAAGTATCCACAAATAATACATACAGAATAATTATAATTTAAAATAAATTATTCGAACTAAATTAGTTTTAATAAATAGCATACCTCAAGCAAATGTAGGCCATTCATTTCGAATTATAAATAATTTTGTAAATATTTTTTTTTTGAGTTTGTAGCATTATTATTAAGAAAACAATGTAAAAATCTTGACATTTGAAAGGAATTCAAGAGAAACTGATCATAACTCAAGCGAATTTTGACCCTTCATTTTGATTTATACAGATAATTTTATAAGCAATTGTTATGAGTTTGAAGCATTATTATAAAAAAAAAAAAAAGTGATGTAGGAATCTTGAAATTTGATAGGAACCCAACAGATATTCTATAATTATAATATTATTTATTTTTCTATCTGGTTTAATAAAGAGAAATGAAATTGGAATCAAACACTTTGGAAGCTACAGAATTTAGGCTTCTTTAAAAAAAACTATCAGACATGCTTCTTTCTCTTTCACTCTTTTTTTCTTTTCTTTTCTTCTGCTCTCATTTGGATTGAATACAGTGCAGGTTTAAAGTATGCCTATAATATTGCATTTACAAATTATTCCTAGCAATTATGGTTATAGTTTCATTATCATTCAACCACCTGACGGATCAACTATGGATTCCTTCAATGAAAGGAAAAAAGTAGACCTCTGGTGAGAAAGCCAGTTACTTTTTTTCCTTTTGATGCCAACTACCATTCCTTACATAAAGAATCATGATGCTCTCTTCAATTTTCATTTAATTTAGCATAAGATTAAGATTGTTTTTTTTTATTTCTTAATATAGTGGTGTTAGTACAAGAAATTCAAGGATCACGAATTTCATTGATGAATGACTTTATTATAGAAAAAGTTTCGAATTGTTAATGTGAAAAAATTGGATGCTGAATTTCTTCTAATGAACAGCTTAGATACCGTTAAGTATCTAAAGGACACACGTCCTCATTTATAAGGTAACTTTTGACTTAAATTAAAGGGTGACAGCTTTTTTTTTTCTTTTTTTTATAACTGTTGGAATTCTGACTGTTACAGCCGAATTTATTTCTGAAATCAATTGGCTGAGATTTGTAATTCCAGGCCATTGATTGCCCCATTCATACCCCATTCATTTTTGTATTCATTCTCTAGTTTGTAACCGATGGGTCCAAAGTTCTATATAAGAACTTGGGTCTCCAGGTTTTACACACACAAGGAATTCTGATCTTCTGTTCTTCCAAAAATACAAGAGTCTTGATTTAGGAAATACAGAGCTAGACAGAGAGAGAGATAGACGAAGATAGTTCGGGCTGAACTTGGTGGTGTTCCAAGCGTTCGGGATGACCGATTTATCCTCGGAGAGTGACGCCGATGGAATCCTACAACACCTATGATAGGCGGCGAATCATTCTTAAGAAGACTGCCCTAGCAGGACTCGATTTGCAATTTCTGTGCTTTTTTTTTTTGAAAAGCCAATAGCAAAATTACTTGTATTGATAGTGTAAACGGGGTCAGGAGACCATGAAAGGCCTTAGAGTAGCCAAGGCTACTACTGAGAGCTACATACACGAAACTCCTCACGCACCCAAAGATACAAACTGAATTATAAAGGTTGGCAAGAGACCAACCCGAAAAACAGATGTCACACTAGAACAAGCAATTCAAAACAAAGCAAAAAACCTACCTAACATAAAAGCAATACTATCTGCTTCCAATCCACTCCAGGCTTTGATGGGATGCAAATCCAAAGCTACAGACATAGCAGCACACAGAGCAAAGCATCAGCAGAATTAGGAGCCAAGAAGTGACCAAAGGACTAGATAATGACAACCAAAGACTTGAGAGAGCCGCCTAAAGACATGATAGAAAACTGGGTGGCCCCTCTTCTTCCGTGGATCCTTTGAAAGCCTCTGGAAGAAAGGAAAATGGCTGCCCACGGCATTAGTTTGCAGCAGCACAGATTTGTAATCAGCCACTAAAATACCGAACCATACCCAATATGCATAGAATTGGTAGCAGACAAAACCAGTAGCTCTAGGCAAATAACACAACATACCCTTAGCTCCCCTCACATTGCTCCAAACAAAGCAGACCATTTACTCCAGCTACTACATATGCTCCATGGTGAGGTAAAAAAATCCAATACAAATCGCAGCAAGGGTAACTCCGGCAGCACTATGAGAGACTAAGCATACCACTCCAAGAAACACCCTGCTGCAATTGCTCCGAGGTGATCACGCTCACAAAACACTAGAATCAGCCCAAAACTAGCAGGACTATCAAAAGCCTATACCCCAGCAAAAATAGCAGAAACTCCCGACATAAGACTCAATAATAGCAGCAAAAGATCTCCCGACATAAAACTAAAAAATAAGACTTGAAAAAAGCAGCAAAAAGATACCCTTAGCTCCACTCACTTGCTCCCATTGAAGCATATCCATAGTTCCACCCAAGCAGAATCATTCCCGCAGCCCAAATGATATGCAGCAGACTCTAGAGTGTCAATCTAATTTGTTCATGGCCATTATTCTTTTAATGGACTCCTCCTTTGTATCACCATAATGAATCCCCATTTGTTCACCCGTTTCAACCACTAGTTCCGCCTCTCTTCTCAATTTTAGTATTTTTGTTCTGTAATTTCAATTTTATCTCATGTAATTGCTGGATTCAATAATAATATATTTGTATAATTTTCTGGTTTTCCGAGCACGAGCATGAATGTTTTCGCCAATTATTTTCCAACAATAACTAGAGTGTCCAGATCAGTTTACGTGCACCTCGACTAATTCCTAGAAGCCAATCCCACCGTTCAGTTGCAGGGGTCCCGCTTGAAGCCAAGACTTAATCTCGTATGTACATGCCCCTAAATGATTGATAGCACCTAAAAGATTTCGAACCTGAGACTTTGAATTGAGCATAACACTACCAAACCAACCCCTTGGGGTTAGGGTCACACCCTTCGGTATCCAAATGACACATCTTTTAATTTAAGTTCAATTGTCACACCCATTCATTTAAAACTAATATAGTCACAACTCTTTATATTAAATATACCATAAAAAAATATTAAAGATTCATTATAGTGTAACATAATATTTTAAAAAACGTCAAAATAAAAACCATTGATTCTCTTAAAGGATGTGCGTATAAATCAATATTTCTCGCCACGTGAACCATTCACTTGGTGAAAATATATTAAAGTTAGTCACAATAACCAAATAGACTTGTCTTTGAGCTAGAGATCCTTTGTGACTTATCAGTCACACTTCACACGCAACTCTTAAAGTGTTTCTTATTCAAAATAGTTAGCATGCATGTAGATTGAACTTTTATCTGTATCCTAATTTCACAAGTGCTCAAGAGCTAAACACTGAGACTCATAGGAAGCGACACCACCTCCACTCTCATATAAGTAGGTTTTGAGAGTACCCCTACAACTATGGTAGTCAAATCTTACGACATATATTAGAAGCCTAATAAAAGCTATGTAGCGTAGTCTCTATCTTTTTACATTAGTGGTTCCAAACACTTTATCTTGGGATGATTAATAATAAATTAAGTGCTCACAATCACAACTTATGATGTACACTACTCATTGAACTCAATAGAGTGAATATTGAAACTATTGTGTTGTGTTTCCACCGATAGTAATTACACTTTATGGGTTTTACTCCCATCCATTTTGATGTTTTTACATCAAATTCCTTGCAATATATTTTGTAAAAGGACCAACAAAGTTTTGGCTTGACATTATGTAATTCAATATTATTAACCACTTAATCAGTTATTAATTGCCTAACATTTCTATGTTGAAGTCCAATATGTCTGGACTGTTAGAGTCGGCGCAGCGAAAATTTTTAAAAATTATTTGACGATGACGTGACCATAAAAAATGTCTCGTCTCGTTTTTCATGAAAAACATAAAGAGATTATTCTGAGATAGGATCGAAATATACCTTTCGATACTTGTAGTAAAGTTTCTAGATTCCACGTAGTGATGTGAGACCATCCGGTGATCCTCTCGTGTATAACCCGATGCACGACGTGTACTCGATGTGTGAGCACCGACCTGTACAAGTTTTTGGTTTCAAAACACACCGATATTCTCGTCAAAATAATGCAAAAATTGCACGAGGGAGAGAGGAAGGGGCGATGGCCAAGGAGGAGGAAGAGAGAGAATATAGAGATTGGAATTAGGTCATGCTTGGCCACCCAGCAAGTGTCAAAAGACTAAAATTCCCATGTCTATTTAATTTAATACCTCGATCACCCCGACGAAAAAATTGACGATCAAATTAAATTAAATAATTCTGAAAATCATAAATAATACCGTGCATATATTGGGTTACGTGAGAAATCATGAGGAAGTATAGGACTCGGGCTAACCATACGAGAAAATCGGATATCCCTAACTCAATTCCCGAGTTAGATCCATTCTCGTACGAATCAGAAATTATTCCACTAAAGGCCCTGACTGAACTCTCAGCCTTACACTCGATTTGTGTCTTGATTTTTTAATTATCAAATACACTATAGTCTCCCTATGTTTAAGATATGGATTCCCGAAAATCGAATTAGTTTTCTGACAACCCGGTTCGAAAATCCTCGTTTCCTCACACTCGCACTGCTTAACTTATTGATTATGCCAGATCAAGCGATCCACTGAGCAGGTTTGGCATAGTCAACTTATAAGCATAGCACACGAGGGGGAACTCCTTAACCAAAGTCGAACGTGGCTTGCGTCAGTTGATTATCAACCATCGGTCGAATAACGATAGTACCCAACCCACCGGTCATGTTGATCTCGCTATAGAAATCTCATCCATTAGTGACTCAATGTACTGCGTATTATCTGATCATGATTCTATCAATCACTTTGGCATTAAGAGTACGTGTAATCCATGATAATATAGGATGAAGATTAATTCACATAGTTAGTATAAAATTGATCATGCTAATGATCCTGCTCAATACACTCACAGCATACTAACACACTAAGCTCGAACATTGAATTCCACGATCTGAATATGATCCGTTCGACCTAGCCAAGATCAGCTAATGTAACGATGTACTACAACCGTACCAATGGATTGTACGGGTCCATTACAGGTGTGAACCTACTTGTACATTTGTCAGAACCTTTGACCCGATCTTCCTCGCTTCATGCAACGAGTCAAATAATGGACAAAAAATATGGACAGTAGATACATACATCATACATATAATAAATATGAAACCAAATATGCAAACCATCTCAATTGTTTCTCATTAATATTCTAGGGATCCTGGATAATAAAACACATAAAAGCATGGCTTTTAAGTATACTACCTTAACACCTTTTATAAAGCCGTTGTCTCAGAAGGTCTATGACAATCATGTAGATGGGTTAGGTGTTAGATGTGTACCTGCATGGCTTTGAATATAAGTGGAAGATTGTTAGGATAGTATACTTAAATGCCATGCTTTTAGGTATTTTATTATC
>JAULLH010465011.1:0-11699 GCA_035668455.1 Sarracenia alabamensis
TACTCCCTGCCATTATCACTCCGAAGGACTTTCACAGTGGTGCCAAATTGAGTGCGGATCTCATTACAGAACGTAGTGAACACAGTGGATAATTCAGATCGCTTCTTCATAAGGTAAAGATAGGTCATACGAGAATAGTCATCCACAAACGTCACAAAGTACTGAAAGCCGAATAGGGAAGTGACCGGACACGGTCCCCAGATATCAGAGTGGACTAGAGAGAAAGGACTCATGACTCTGTTGTCCTCTCTAGACACATATGGCACACGCAAATGCTTAGCAAATCGGCATGACTCACATTCCAACTGTGTTACTCGGCTCAAACTCGGGCATATTTTCTTCAAACTTGGTAAGGAGGGATGACCCAGCCGGCAATGAATATCCAATATCTGAGATGATTGCCCAGAACAGGCAACAGCCGAAGTCTCATTCAGTACATACAGACCACCTACCACTCGTCCCCTACTGATCGTATTCCTCGAAGCCAGATCTTGAAAAACACAATGATCCGGAAAGAAAGTTATAGAGCAATTCAAATCCTTGGTAATACGACTCACAGATAGTAAATTGAACGGATTAGCCGGAGTATGTAAAACATCAGGGAGTGTAATGGATGGAGATAGAGTAGCTACTCCCTGCCCTTTCACCTCCAAAGTTCCGCCATTGGCAACAGTCACCCCACTATGTCCAGATGTCGACTGATAAGAAGAGAAAACTCCTGTGGAGTGGGTCATATGAGCAGAAGCGCCCGAATCTATTACCCATGAATTGGGGATAGTCATACATGCAGCTGGGTTACCTGCAACTGTAGCAGATGAGATCTCAACTGTGTTCCCAATCCGCATCCGAATGAACCGATCGTACTCCTCATGTGTCATAACAACAGTTCTCCGTTCAGGAGAAGGGTATGGAGCATCGTATCTGGCCCCGACTGTGGCCACCAAAGATGTAGGGCGTCCATGGAGCTTCCAACACGAGCTCCGTAGGTGTCCCTGCTCTCCACAGTAATAGCAGGTCCTGGTGTCACGTCCACCTCTACCTCTATTATGTTTCCCATTCCGGCCTCTACTCCCCCGACGTCCTCCTTGTCGATCAGTTCTCACTGGAGAATTCTCAACTCTTACGGAACCCTTGGTCGTCATTACAATATCCCAAAAAGCCAATCACAAGAAATTGCAAGCAAGTGAAGTATGACCAATATACCTTCAATCAAAGAATAGACATACCGCAAATCATATCGGACGCTCACTGCACCTTTAACAGCAGCATGTGATTTTCCGGCGACATTCCGGCGAGACTCCGGCGAAGCTCCGGCGAGATTCCGGCGAAGCTCCGGCGACAACAGATCTGCCTCGCGAATCTAGAAACAAACAAGCCACGAACACAGATCACGAGAACCAGACCACGCGACCAGAGATGCAATCGACCAAGATCAGAAAAGTCGCGAACCACACGCGAAACAGAGGAGAAGCTCGCGAACACGAACTGAACCAGAATCGCGAGCCATTAACGAGGGCATACGCGAACAGAAGAAACCAGATCGTGAGCACTGTCAGAGATCCAGAGTCGCGAGCCCCTCACAACATCGATGACGCGTCTGGTAGGGCCGACTAGGGTCGGCGAGCCCTCTGGTAGGGCCGACTAGGGTCGGCGAGCCCTCTGGTGGGGCCGACTAGGGTCGGCGACCTTCTGGTGGGGCCGACTAGGGTCGGCGACCCCTCTGGTGGGTTGCGACCAGATGCGACAGTGGTTGGCTGAGACTGGGTTAGGGTTTCGACGGTGGTGGTGTTAGGGTTCCGGCAGCAGTTGGGTTCCGGCAGCAGTGGTGGCGGCTGCTGAGGCTAGGGTTAGGTTTAGGGTTAGGTTTTCATGGCTCTGATACCATGTTAGAGAAAGCAGAATAGGATGAAGGCGTTAACCCTAACGGGGCACGCAAGTTCTTTATTTATAACATAATGAGGTTACACAATATTATGACCCGGTGTGTCTAACCACACTGGATACTAACTCTAATACTTAATCTAATATTCTAAAGCTAACAGTTGCCATTTCTTGACCAGAGATGATTACCCACATGATAAAACTCGGTAAAGGGCGACAGATTATGATCCGCAAACAGATCTGAAATTAGGTCGAAGAAGATGGCAGCAAATGAATATTTTCATTTTTTACTTCAAAGACACTAAGATTCGTCGTCGAAAAATAATGTTTGCCAAATCAAAACGACTTCATATAGTCACTCGATCAAAACGAATTCATGCTCCACCACCATCTACTTATTATCATATCACCTTCGATCCATCATCAACTCGACCACTATAGAAATTGAAAAACGTATATTTCTAACAGACATGCTCACTTGTAACAATCCTCATCACTGGCATAATATATAGGCAACTTAGTAATTTGTCTAAAGTCTCCTAAAAATTAGAGGCCTCCATTTTTAGAATTTTTAAAATTATAATATATGAAAAAATTAAAATAAGAATTTTTTAATTATAAAATATTTTAAAATAAATAATTTATAAGGATAGATATAACTTTATTTTATACAATTTAAAAAAATTAAAAATATATATTGTACTGTTACAAACAATATTTGCATTTAATGTTGTTTTCAATTACAAAGTGCGAACTACTCAAAACACATTTCTTTGGTTGCCAGCTGTTGTGTCGCCTGCAAACACTTTTTCAATGTTGTTTTCAATACTTTTTTAATGTGTTTTTAATTTTTTTTTTATCAGGGTTTACAAGGGCAGTGGGATGGGAAAGGGAGGGGGAGGGAAAATGGGGGTAAGGGGACTCGACCCGCCAACCTCTTGGATAAGGAGTCTTTGCAATGGATGCTCTGATCACTTGAGCTAGGAGTCCTCCTTAATGTATTTTTAATTAATTCAATCACAAAAGGGGATCTTGATAAATTTTTTACTAGTAACCAATAAAATATAACAAAAAATAAAAATAAAGAGATAAATGATAGTAAACTAACTGATAATAATGAAAATATAAATGATACACACACATATAGTGTAATAAATACCAATGAAGAAAACCAAGAAAATTTAAATAAAGATGAAATAACACAACAAAAAATGATAACATAAATAAGTTTTGTTGGTTCTATGATAACCCAAGAAGGGAGGGGGTGAATTGGGTCTTTAAAAATTAATGCGGAATTAAAGCTCTTTTCAAAAAAACTAATTTAATTAAACCATTTTCTGTTTTTAGATAAGCAATCAAGAATATAAAGCACAATAGAAAATAAAGTGTTTAAGAGATAGAGATACTTCAACCACAACACAAGATTTATAGTGGTTCGGCTTCTTCCAAGCTTACGTCCACTCCTCAAGCTTCCCCTTGAGATTTTTACTACGTTGAATGCTTCACATGTGCATCCAAAACTTTTACAAAGATGATTCTGGGCTCACTCTTCAAAGCCTAAGTAAAGATATTTGCGGGCACACTCTTCAAAGTCTAAGCGAGCTTCAAGAAGAAACTTCGAAAAATAATCATCTGTTTTTCCTCTTATCACTCTTGAACTCTTATTTGAGATTTACCCCCTCAAAGGAACAAATGGTGACTCACCATTGTTTACAAATGATGTGTAAAGAAAATAAATGAACTTCACTCACTCTCTTTTACGAAAAATGATATATAATAAATGCGGGAAGAGAGAGAGCTGAGAAATGAAAGCAGGAGTAGCACCAAGAATGTGAGATTGAGTGATTTTTCGTTTAGGCCAAGCAATAGAACAATGAAATCAATTCTCCTACCTTCTTTGATGCTGAGAACTTAATCATTTTATAGTCTCTCTTTCATTTTGAGCCGTTGGAGGCTGTTGAGAGCATTTAATGCTCAAATTCCGACCGTTTCAGGATTTGAATCTGTACGCACAGGGCTCGACTCATTGCTTCAGCAAGTCGACTCGTTGATATTGGATCTAAGGTTCTCGGATGAATGGGTCGACTCGTTGTTCTGATGGATTGACTCATTGCTTCAGGGGGTCGACTTGTTGGTCTGATGAGTCGACAGAAAAGACTTCCGGAGAGTTGGGTTCTGAAAATATATTAGATGGGATGACTCGTTCTTCAAGGGATTGACTCGTTGCTTTTTGCACTTTTGGTCAAAATTTAAATGAACATAACTTTTTCATCCGAACTCGGAATGAAATCATTTTTATATCCAAATTGAAGCCCCAGAAATCTTCTTTCCAATGGTTCTAGTCTTACATCAAAATTCGTTGTATAGAAAAATTTATGACCCAATTAGTGAATATATGTCGGTTTCCTTCATTCGTTTTTGCATGTTTTTGTCGAACTTCTTCTTAAAACATATTTTCTTCAACGTTAGACCTTTTTGTCCAATATCTTGATCTTTGAGCTATCATCACTCCTTTGATCTTTTAATATTCTTGGATTTGAGAATTGATCTCCCTTTTGGCTAAATAACTCCAAATAATTTCAACTTCAATCTTCATTGATCTTTATTGCTTTTTTCTTGATCTTTTGATGATCTTGACATTGATCTAAATCTCCCCTTGAGCTAGACGATTTTCAATTGATGGATGAGTTTCACATCATGAGATTTGGCATCCTCGCCTATGGGAAACTTATGCTTCCTTAAGTCATCTTCCATAGGTGGCCATTGAGATGTTCTTCAAGTGCACTCACATGGCTTCTCCTTTGACTAGGCAATCTCCAAAATTCTTCAATGTCTTCAATGAGTGAGGTCCTTTGAAAGAATCAAATATCCTCTTTGCCTTGAAGCTTCAGTTCTTCTGTGACTTCAAAGGCTTCAAGATCTCCTTTGGACTTTTTGCCTTGGGCTATCAAATCCATGATCTTCAAGGTCTTCACTCGACTTAATAATTGGGCTCCTCTTTTTCTTCTAAGCGGGATTCAACATCTTCAAGAATTTCATAATCCAATATAAGAAGTCGATCATTTCTTCACTTGACTTTTTACTGTGCAAAGATTTTAACATGTTTGATTTGACCTGAAATAAACTTTCTCAAGCACAAGCAAACATTAGTAACAACAAATCAATGTGTTGTTATTGTCAAAACCAAAATTAAGCTTGATTGAAAAGCATTTGGGCTAACAAGTTTGATAATAATGAAACATGTAATATAACAATAGACGAAAAGGAGAAACAAATTTTAGATGAAACTAAAAAAATTAGTAATGCATGTAATGAGAATTCTATAAATATTTATGATCCAAGTGAATGGAAAAATATTAATACAAAACTAAGAGATTTATTAGTATAAAATAGTCCAATTAGAGATAATAATAAAAAATTTCCTATAGATGAAACATCTAGACACTTTTCTAATACATATTATATTCGGAAATTATCAAATGGAGAGAAACATGATAGAAAATGGCTTATTTATTCAAAAAATATGGATAGGATATTTTGTTTTTGTTGTAAGTTGTTTAGTTCAAAATATAATACTAGTCATGTAGGGACCCGACCTTTATTTATTTATTATTCTCTCAAGACGACGTCGTTTTTTGGTTTTGGTGAGCCGGGAGTAGTGGAATCACGGACCGGTTCAATTCAAGAAGAGGCTCGGCCAAAAACATGCACAAGCGAGTGAAGGAAATCGACATAACTTCACTATTTCAGTCATAACTTTTTATACAAAATGAATTTTGATGTGATACTAGAACCATTGGAAAGAAGACTTCTGGTGCTTCGATTTGGATATAAAAATGACCTTATTCCGAATTTAGATGAAGAAGTTATGCTCATTTGAAATTTCAAACATGGACTTCCATCTGAGGGTCACTCGAGTGACCATGAGACCGCTCAAGCGGTGTGCGTAGATCTGGTTTTTTTAAAACAGACCCGAGAGTGTTTCTTTTTTATTTTCTCCTTTCCCCTTCTCTGTAAGCACGACGAGGGACCTGGGGCTCAGGAGTTTGAGATTTTGGAAGGTCTTGGAGAGCATTTTAAGGGCATGTTTTGTAAGTTCCCTCATCTTAAACCCTCAAACCCTTCTCCTTCTTCTCTCTTTTCACTTTCTTACAAAGTTTTTCCACGGTTTTTGGACTAGGGTTTCGGTTGGAGGTTGATTTGGAGCATTTGTTGGATCTCTCATCATCCTTGAGGTAGGATGTCACACCCTGACCTTTGTGGAAATCCTAATCTCAACACTTAACCAATTGAACCGGAGACAGACCGGAACATGACTAACCGGAAGTGGATTATGTTCGTGCTTAACCACGTCCCATCTTAGGAAGCTTCAAGTTTCTAACAACTTAAAACTTTGATTTTTTGAAAACCTTATTTGGAGATAATCATAATAAAAACCCACTATTTTTATGTCCCAAAAAGAGTTCCAACATAACTTAAAAACCATCCTTTAAATAAACAAACGTGGGAATTTCAAAACACAGAGACCGCTCGAGCGGTCCCACTACCGCTCGAGCAGTGGA
Organism: Sarracenia alabamensis; assembly: GCA_035668455.1. Taxonomy (NCBI): domain Eukaryota; kingdom Viridiplantae; phylum Streptophyta; class Magnoliopsida; order Ericales; family Sarraceniaceae; genus Sarracenia; species Sarracenia alabamensis. The sequence continues at coordinate 6,444 of JAULLH010465011.1, forward strand.
GGTCCAGAAAGTTTTCTGCAAAATCCTGCAATTGAACACTATACTCAAACTCCATCTTTTACACTTCTGAATATGGTTTAATGTTGAAAAAAATGGTTTTAGACTACATAGAAGTGTACTCAATTAATATTCTCAAGTTTTATGTACAAGAATCATTTAACAAAAATGATTTTTGGAAATCAAAGGTACGAGTCCCGCCATTCACGTACAATGCCATTAAACCATCTTCAACATAAAAATCTCCTACATGTTCCTAAGTCACCACTACTCAATCTCATACACTCGTAGGTATATCTAATCAATAGGACACCTATAAACTATTCTCTTTAAGAAAAACAAGCGCTAGAAGTTTCAAATTTTAAACAACGCTCCAAGTAACCATAAGCAACCCCGAAACCTCAACATCACATGTAAGAAATGCGATTGACTGTATGGCCTTACATGTTTATTAAGCCAAGCAAAATAAAATAACTGTCAAACTCTAGAAACTAGCAACAAGCTTGGTTTTCTCAAATTACCAAAAATTAACTAGAAGTCGGACGTCCTATCCATGTGGTTCCTCGTCATTAGTGACGGGGTATGCAGCAAGTCTGATCACTCCTCTACTATGGCTTTACGTGTATCACCGACATTACTAGGTTAACAACGCGTGACCCGAAGCTCGTAGGAAATATGATAATCAATATGCAAAGAATGTAAGATGATTATGCAGTAATTACATTAATAATGTAAGAAATAAACAAATCATTGATACTTTTCTTACTCTTCAACCTTTAGCATAATCAAAGACAACAAAAACATTCTCTACCCCGTCGAATCCATACAATTAATCTCATATAAAACAACTCCCGACTTACGGATAAATCGAGGGGATGGGTTCCCTGAAGGTTCACCTGGAACCTCAACTAATTCACCCAACTTACAGCCTAAGCCGAGGGGATGGGTTCCCCGAAGGTTCTAATAGAACCGTAACCAATCCACCCAACTTACGGACTTTAACCGAGGGGATGGGTTCCCTGACGATTCACATAGAATCACACATCCAAACACATCACATATAACTACACCATGTAGAATATGAACTACGCTCTTTCATGAACCAATTAGGATCAAACAGTCACCAAATTAGTGGAAGAGCCTAGGCTAAACCACATCATCCCACACACAACACACCAACTAACCTCGAATTGGTATTTCTAATATCAAGTTGTTAATACCAAACTGTTACACCAAATTACACATCCAAGCTTTTCATTCGCATTCACAACAATTAGGTTATCAAGCCAAACACAATTTTAAAAGTAGAGCATAGGCTCACCCACCATCTCACGCTAAGATTTATTTGACGTTCGCCATAGTAAATCATAAATTTTAGCTTAAGAAAAACACGACTACACACTCACATCCCCAATTTCACTTAATTAGAGCAATCGTATATTTTTCCCCAAAATCAAAAATCACTTCTACACTTTTAACCCCAACTCTTGTGTTAGGAAAGCATCATGCACACTCAGGTCTCATATGGTAAAGTTTTAAGTAATCTAATCACAAGATACTTCACAAACATTAACCAATTTCAACAACCCAACCCTACGGTTCGTCATCCATGAAAATCATATGAAAAATCGTACCTTTCCGATTTATAATCACCAAATATACCTCAAATCTCCCTTAGAACTCTAAGGGTATCATATTCCTACCTGGAGTTGAAGATGAAAGCCTAGAAACCAAAGGTTCTGAGCCTCAACCTGCAGAAACAACCTAAAATGCAGAGATTCCTTGGTGAAAACATGAAGAAAAGGGGAAAAACCCATAAATCTCATGAAGAAATTGTAAGAAACTTACCAAATAAAGCTTCAAGATCCTCCATGAGCCTTCCAAGCACCAAAACTCACGAACCCTAGGCCTCCCATCGCGTCTTGAGAAAAATAGGAAGGAGAAAAATGAAAAAAATACAACTCTCGGGTCTGTTTTTAAACGCTGATTCACGACACACCGCTCGAGCGCTCTAGGAGTCCGCTCGAGCGGTCTCCTGCCAACAACCACAGTTTGAGATTTTCAAACGAGTATAACTTCTTCATCCGAACTCGGAATATGGTCATTATTATATCCAAATCGAAGCCCCAAAAGTCTTCTTTCCAATGGTTCTAGCCTCACATCAAAATTAATTTTATAGGAAAATTTATGACCGAAATAGTGAAGGTATATTGGTTTCGTTTACTCACTTTAGCATATTTTTAATAGGACCTCTTATTGAACCGAACCGGTCTGCGATTCCACTACTCCCGGGTCACCACAATCATCCAAATGACATCGTTTGGAGATAATAATAAATAAATCAAGTTCGGTTCTCTACATTTAAACCTGTTTTTAAATTAGAAACCAGATCTAAAACGAGTCAGGCCCTTACATAGGATGATTTATTGATTTCCATGTGATTTCCATGTGATTTCCATGTGATTATTTTTTATGATTGTATGGATTTGGGTAACCCTAAAACCTAGAGCTAATTTTGAATATTTGGAACCTTAGGTGTGTAGAGCTTGGTGCTTGAGTATTTTTTTTTTTTATCAATTTAGTGGATGTTTAAAGCAATCTTGACTTGTTGAATTGATTAAAAAAAACTAGGTTTGGAGAAAAACTACATTTTTGGGTTTTCGATGAATTTTGAGCCTAAACCTAAGAATTAGGGGTTTTTGGATCCTAAGCTCTAGGATGGAAAATTGATGGATTTGAGTATGAGGTTCTTAGTGATTGCATGTCTTGTGGTTTGGTGAGAAACCTCCTCCGTTAAGTTGCGAGGTTTGGTCTAGTTATGGTATTTGTGCACATCGCGGTAAGTGGGTGAGTTCAATTAATGATTTAGACTATCTAAGTGCATGTTGATGCCTTGTGGACTATTGGAGTTAATAGTTTGATGTTGCTCCATTGATTTAGGTGAAATCCATCTATGTCCTTAAAGTGAGAACCTATGGTAAACTGTTAATTTATGTGTATGTGATCACTTGGAGGTTAGTGTGTGATAAGGGCCATGTGGTGGATATGTTGATGTCTTTGTGAGAGGTTGGGACCATAGCGGGATATCATTCCCTCAACTTGGGAAAGGTTCACGTGTTTGGGGTAATGTGAGGTTTGGGCTAAGTGTTGGGATATGTACGTGAGTGAGTGGAGCGGAAGGGTAATTAGTGGCTTTGGTCGCTTAATTGGTGGATATGTACTTCATGGTTTGTTGGATTCCCTATTGGGGTGAGATCCGCCTTGTTGGGTTGAAGTCCTTGAACATTGGTGACGTAGGACTTTGGTTAAGTGTAGGCACTTGGGAGTGTTGGACGGTTAGGTATAGGCGAGGGTGTGGAATGATGGTCAAGACCATCTTCTTGATATGGATATGAACATGTAGGTGTAATACCCTTAATCCCTTGTGTGGAGTTTTGATGTTTGGTTTATGGACTCGGTTGGTTGGATACGCTTTGAGGCTTAAGGTATTTGACTTGCAACTTGTGGTTTTTTTTTGAAATGTGACTTGTAGCTTGTAACGTCCTGACCTAAACCAATAAACAACGTAATAAGAAATATCCGAAAACCGAGTCTCATGCCGAATAAATATCTCTTTAAAACACGTGTTTAAGAAAAATAAGAATATTTTCTGCTTTAAGAAATTTCAGGAAAAAGTTGAAAAATATTCTAACTCTTTTTAGAAAATTTTAGCAGAATTTCCCCCATTTTTGGACCTTCCCGAAACGGGCAATGGCCTGTAACAAGCACCTGGACATCAACAATCCGCACACGCGGCAAAACGACACTATTCTGAGCTACAACAAGCCGTTATCCGACAAAACTACGATGCTAGTTAACATGTGGCACAAATATTAACTCAACAAGATCTACTAACTAAACCAACAGAGAGAGAAAGTAAATACTACCCACGACAACTCACATGCATACAAATAAATGATAAAGGACCTTATGGCCATATAGTTATCTAATAACGGAAATGAAATACAATGGATAATACATTCATCCAACTATGAATAATGAAATGCAAAAACCAAATAAATGTGTGAAGCTCCCGCTTCTCTTATCCTTGCTCCAGTTATCCAAAAGCTCCTTTGCTTAACCTGAAAAATATTGGGGTGGCTGAGCCACGGTTGTAGGATAATAGACATAATAAACCATAAACGATATGAAAGGTTAATTATGCAGCATTATAAGTAAAAGATTTTAAAAGTAAATTCATGTTCCTTTTGTAGTTCAAAACCGTGTCTGCATAATCGGATTTTTGTATAAGAAACTCATTTACCATGAAAGCTTTGGATAGAAAAGCGTTGGTTTAAAACCAAGTTTTTATTATCAGGCCCAACTCATATCTCATGATATTACTTATATTGCACCACATATGTTAACAAGAATAGTTTTTTCAGATGGAAGTAGTCTTAGGTTCCCAAGTGATGAAATGATCACTACACACTAAATTAAGCCACATGGAACATAAGAGGGGATATATTCTCATCTATATGAAGAATGATACATAGTGTCAAAGATTGTAAGAGAAACTGAAATACTAAGTATGTGCATTCACATTTCATAAGTGATAACATGCTCATGATCAAATATATAATGCACACACATAATCCAAACCAAACACCATGTATCATAAAGTAGACAAGTTATGTCCTATACCATAACTCGTAAACGTTACGCATACATACACACACATCACCAAGTATGTAAAGCATATCTTCTTTATCAAAAATGCTTTAAGAGTTGAATTTTAACTTTCGTTGAAAACTTTCAGTTTTGGCATGTTAATATTAAGTTTTACAAAAATACCACGGATCATCCATCGTGGTACAATCATATCCTCACACACCGAGGATCATCCATCGCGGTTACACTCAACACCATGGATCATCCATCGTGGTCAATCCCATGGATCATCCATCATGGGCGATTTGGCAGCCAAATCAAGAGACTATTATAAGGGAGTCTCTTATCACTCAAATCCAGTGAACCACGGATCACCCATCGTGGTTGTGTCTCATGGATCACCCATCATGAGACCAAAAATAGTTTTAACAATTTAAAGTGTCCCATGGATCACCCATATGTTAGGATAGGTATACTTAAAAGCCATACTTTTACGTATTATCCGGGATCCCGGAAATATTAATGAGATTCAATTGAGAGGATATGTATACTAGGATTCATATTTATTTCTTGTATGATGTATGTATACATTTGTCCGTATATCCTGTC
>JAULLH010466112.1:0-11683 GCA_035668455.1 Sarracenia alabamensis
CAAAGCTCAAACATTAGCAACAACAAATCAATGTGTTGGAATAATCAAAATCAAAATCAAGGCTTGATTGAAAAAGCATGCAAAGAAGAAGAAAACCTAACCTGAGACTTATGAGAGATATATGCAACAAGCTTGATAATAGAACCTGAGTGGCATAATAGAAGACTTTGGCGTAAGGCTTGTTAACAAAACGATAATAGGTAGAAATCCACCTAGAGATCAAAACACCAAACCTAATAAAAGCTAAAGCTTGTTTTGCATCCTTTCGACTGTCAAAATCTAACACTACACTCTCGGTGGTCCTTTCTACTAGCCCAGCTTTGTAATTCCACTTGTTACTACACTTAACCAAATAAGTAGCTAGATTTCCACTAGAAGGTTTGTGTCAGCAGCTTTCATATTCAAGAGTTATTCAATGGTTTCTTCCTCTTGACCTCCGTAGTGGATGACCAAGAGCTTTCCAGTCTTGATAATCAGCTCAACTTCTTTCCTCATAATGTAATTCCCGTTTCTAATACCTGAAGATGACACATATGCCTGGACATTGCTATGTCTTAGGTACAAGAATTCCTCTACTGGTAATATGGATTTTGACTTCTTCTGGGTGGTTTTTGTTCCATTTTTAACCTTTGTTGTTTTCAGCTTTAGCTTAGACATAGATTTAGCACCCTCGACAATTTTAGAAGATGCAGTAGCCCATTATTTTGCCATTTTGGTGAAATATGATCCCCTTGATTAGGTCTGCCCCATCTGTATAATGTATGCAGTCCTCAGACTGGTATCCATCCTATAAGATAGCTTTCTTCCCTTTAGCCTGGGCTATATCAATTATAATGTTGTGTAAAGATTCACCATGCACATTGGGTGATTCACCTATTATGCCATCTTTTGATCCATTTGAAGAGAAGGCATGCTCAATAGGTTATATATTTTTTGCAAGGCTTGTCTCCTGAGTTTTAGTAGGTTTCATTCCAGTGTGTGACGATTTGGCCATGGCTGTTGATCTCTGAAGAACGTCTTTATACATCAGTTTTAAGGTGGGAAAGGCTGTTTCAGCCATGTGTCTTGTATTGGCCATCTTCTCCCTGTCCTTCTCTTTTGCCTTGCTTGGAAGCGATGAGTTCTTCGAAGGATAGCAATATAGGATTTCCATATTGGGAAAGTAGGCTTCAAAGAATTGAACAAGGTAAGGGATGTTACCTACCTTTATCTCGCACATGTGATTGATGGAGCTCATGTGATTGGTGATGATCTTGGTTTTACCAGCTACCATGTACTCTATTGGTGGTCTTGGTGTCGACCATAAGGATGGTACCCCATAAATCTCCTAGCATAGTGAATGTTTCCTGGTTTCATATGTGTAGGGGCTCACCCATGACGGTCAGAGTCACTTCCTTGCAATCATTGGCCTCATGGATACTCCATTCATGAACCGCCTCAAAAATCTTTTCGTAACTGGTTCTATTAACCCGTAGGAAGGTCTTCTTCTCCTATGTTGTGTTAAATTGTAGTAGCACCTTCGCGCCACCTAAGGATTTGATGGTTGGGAGTGGTTTGTTGGCCACAAGTAGTGCCTTCTCCAGGCTATTCATGGAGATTTCAAAGTTTTTAATGATACCCTCCAAACAAAGCTTATGCCAGTCATGCTCAATCGTTATGGCAACCACTATTTTTGCTTGGGTTTGTGCTAGACTTTAGTGAGCCGGTGGAACAGGTGGCTGTGATTTTTGGTTGGGCTAGTGTAGACCCTCAAATTTCCTTCTTCTCAGTACAAGCTTACTATCAAAATATGCTCTCTTCACATGTGTTTTCTTGTCAAATCCCTATACACCGTTGAAATTATAGATAACATGCTCCTCTACTGATTCATTTAGAAACTTGATGAAACCAAATCTTATCTTAGTTTTCCACTTGTGCTTCTAACGAATAAAGGCTTCCAAGACATAACAACATTGCAGGAAGATCCGACCAAGCCATAGGGAGTCGATTTGTTATGGAAGATTGCATACGAAGATAGTGATAGAGCTTATCTTTGCATCTCCTCTCGTCTCACTGGGATTTTCTACAGATAAGTCAATAGTGTTCTTGGCCTCGCACTCCATCCTTACTAGTTAGACTAAAATTTATAGAGGCAATGGATCATGCTCTTGGTAGGAATCACCTATGAAATTAGTACTGTGCGAAAGCCAAAAACCAGAGCCAAATTACCGAACCAGAGGAAGAAGACTTCGATAAGGACTTCGACAATGAAAAAAAAGGGCAGGGTGGGGGAGGAGGAGGAGGAAGCCGTGGCGGTGGAGAGGCCGGAGGAGTAGGTCGTGGCGGAGTTAGGCGGGGGGGATATCCAGTGCCACAGGCAACCATCTTCAAATGGCTCTTTCTCTTTAATTCAAATGGCTATGAAATGTGCTTTTGCTGGTTTTTGCTAGGTGATTTATGAAAAGTCATTGCCTTCCTTTGTGGTTTAGTTTTCTGCATCAAATTAGTCCTACGATATCAGCATGTTGATGTTGTATACCCATCTAATAAAATTAGTACTATGTGTCCATACATATTAATGTTAGTAACTGTTACCCCATATGTAAATTACTCATTAAAATTATGAATCCATAACGCTCATATATTAATTAAGCAGCATATCCAAGTATTCAAACAACGTAACAAACTTCTTAGGTATCAACTACTACCTTACTCAGATGAACACTATTTTTTTCTCACTTTTCTTGAGCATTTAATGCTTTTTAAGGTTATCGACCAGTTAACAAAACTTTTTTTTAATATGGAATTAATATAAAAAAATGATAAAATATATATCACATGTTAAATTATCCTAATTTTGTGAAACATGTTGAATTCTCTACAAATCAAGTCATAGAATTTCAAACGATATTCCCAACCATTCTCTAGCTCCGTCGCAATAGGTTTGCTTATTTTCCTCCGATAAGAACTCAAAAAATGCCTTGTTCCCACCTCAAGGTTTTATTAACATATCAAGTATATTTTCCCTTCTAAGAGATGCTTGCACAGTGTAAATTGATCTCATTTTCTTTGCTATCCTCACCTTCTAGTCACCTTAGCCATTCTCAATCCAGTTCTCCCGGAACTGTATTTTTGGATGCATACTACTTTGCTCATTGTGGTTATCCACTATTTCAGAGACCACTTCAATATATAATCTCATATCTCCTTGTACATCCCTTCTTATCTTAAGGGTGTTCCTTATCCATGTTTCTATTTTATTTGATTCTTCGATGAGCTGCTGCTAATACCTCGTTTAGGACTATAGTAGGAAACTTCACCTTTATGCATTTATCATCTAACCATACTCCATCATACATCTTTGCCGCAATTCTAGCAAGCACTTCATGTTGAAATCTTACAAACTTGAATACAAATCGAGTATATTTTCTCCATTTCCTTTGTACGAACACATCTATTACATTCCATATTTGGTTAAGATTCCTCTTAGCCATGCATTAGTAATATCATGTGGTAGTTTATTAACAATGGTAGCGAAGATGCTTAGGAAGTGGGTTTCCTATCTCTGCGAAGGTAGCAAACGAGTCCGGAAGGGTGCCAGAGTCCGGCGTACCTGGCGTCTGGTGTACCCCCTCCGATGGGGAAGTCAGGAGATGTTGATGTAGAAAAGAATAATGTTATAGAGAAAATGTAGAGAGAAGAAAGGGAAAACTATAGAGAAAGAGATAGGCTTGAGAGCCATAGAGAGAGAGAGAGAGAGATAGAGAGAAAGAACCTGAACCTCCACCCAAACCTCCTCCCTTTTTTTCTAGTCTCCTATGTGTCTTGATGTATATATAGGCTATGAGAGAGGTCTGACACGTGGCACCTTGGGGCAAGGACTCACCGGAGGTGGACTGTGGTCCGTTGATCATATCCTGGGGATCCTCCCCCGTCACGTGCTGGTAGAAACTTGTAGAAGAAGATATAGGGTTTCATCATAGCAGTCTGTAGAGCCTTTACATGTGTTAAGTTGCTATACAGAATTATACCGGTAGTTGCTCATGTTTCCTATGTAAGAGTTGTTGAGTAACATACGTGGCTGAGTGAGAGGATCCTAGTTAGCATAAGGAAGGTCGGGTGTACTCCTTACCATGTAGAGTAGGCTGGTCGCCCTCGCATGACCTTCGCTGGTTGGTGAGTAACTAGTCGGCTGACCAGGAGAATGATGGTCGGTCTATACTAGGGCGTATGAGACAGCATGGCTGACATACAAATGATATGGCTGACCTGTAAGTGGTATGGATGACCTGAAAAAAGAAGGCATGATGTGCTGCTCGGCCGCGTAGAGCGGGCTGGTCAGCCTGGACTGATCGGGCGGAGACTGCTCGGCTCACGCTTCTTGGTCGGATGGCCATTGGTTGGCAATGCGGGCGTCGAGTTTCCACGGGTCGGGGCCTATTTTCAGCTTTTTGATCCATATGGTGTAAAATATCCCCACATCAATAGTCCCATATTCTTGATAGGCACTGTTCGAAGGCTAGGTGCTATCTAGAATATAAATATACTCGCCTAGGTGGGCAGTAGAAGTCAGAATCTCACTTTCTTGCCGAGTAGGGGTCTTCTAGTAGATAGTGTACCTACAGAGATAGTTGATATACTTCTTATGACAGATCATCCCAGGGGTCTTCATGTAGATGTAGATATGCCAATATAATACCGCCTGGCACATAAGCACAGAGGTATTGTAGATTTGAGCATAAGATCTTATCTCGGTCGGGCGTTGATCAGACTGATCCAGATCGTGGCGTGGCTATGGAGAAATCCACTAAGCGGGGGTCTTTTCCTAGAGTACCTATATAGAAAAATACCTAGTGAAGACCAATATGCCCCGTGGGACGGATTTACCCAGGGGTCTTGCTACAGATTTAGACTGAACTTTTAGAGGTAGAAGGCGTTGGTACCTGCACACAGCTTATAGAAGAATAGCATATATAAAGCTCTTACCTTAAGCGCTAAACCATATGCCTTATGCCCGATGTCCAAGAATCTTGACCCCGCGCAGATCATCGATGCCATTGTTGGAGATCATCAATTTTCGATCCATCGACCCGTTGATGGAACTTTATGTTCGCACCTAGGGGGATAAACCCGAATAGATGATCTATCTGCTCCATGTGCAGTACAGGGTGAAGTTGAAATGCTTATCCATCGGCCCGCTGATGGAGATATCCGCTCATTGATGGGGGACCACGACTGGCGTAGACATACCCGAGCAGGAGCTAAGGTACATTGCTCTGCCGCGGTGGGCGCAGGGGTAGCAAGCCATAGTGTGTCATGATTATAGACCCGTTGAATCCAGAGCAGATCATGGCTATGGAGAAGGGGTAGGAAGCCTGAGCGTATCATGGCTATGAAGCCGTTGAAGCCAGAGCGGGTCATGGCTATGGATCCATTGAACAGATAGGTGTGCCTGGGGCAGATGTACCCGAGTAGGAGCTACGCTACACTGCTCTGCCGCGGTGGGAGCAGGGGCCCGTTATGAATGCTAATATGATACTTCCTGGCGCGTAAGCACATGAGTCTTTTCACAGAAAGGAATATACTCCTTGGCACATAAGCATAAGGGTCTTCTTGTAAAAAGGAATATACCCCCTGGCATGTAAGCACAGAGGTCTTTATGTAGAAAGAAATTTATACCCCCTGGCGCGTAAGAACATGGGTCTTCGGATATCACTGGTGAATACTCCTCTTTGGACCGATCCGTTCGGGCCAGAGATCTCATCTCCGACCCTGTGCATATGCAAATGAGGTCTTCAGATACAACTTCTTGATATTCGACCTGGGACTGATCAGTCCGAGCCAGAGAGCTCGTCTTTGACGATGCGCGTAAGCATATGAGGTCTTTAGATATAGCTCAGGGAGTTAGTTGTGCAAGGCTAACCAAGTCTAATATAGGCATGACATATCAAGCCGAAGGTCGAAATAGAATCCAAACTATCAAAATGTAAAATATGTGCAAGTGTTTATTGTTTGAACATATCGTACCTCCATTTTAAGAGTAGTATTTTCCGAGGTCATTCTTTTATAGAGCTGAGTCCCCTAGATGGATGCTTCCGCAAGCTACTAGCTCTAACTCTTCTAGGAGTGCACGAAGAGAAATAGAGTGTGGACACTCAATGGGTTGGAGATGGGAGACGTCTTCAGTAGTGACCAGGGGACATGTTAGCTACCCATTGAACTGATTCAGAGCATAAAAGGATCCAATACTATCAATAAATTTATAAAAATGTTGCCACAGACGGTGCCAACTAATAGCGTCTGGATTTCGTCGGGTCCGTTGATCATATCTTGGGGATACCCCCATGTCATGTGATAGCTGAATCATGTTGAGGAAGATACAATACCTCATCATTGCCTTATATAGAGCATTTACACGTGTTGGAGGGTGGTTGGAGGTCATCTGGCAATTGTCCCCTGTTCCCAAGATTTGCTGCAGAAGATACGAGGTGGCTGAGTAGGAGAATGCTGGTCGGCTAACCAGGTCAGCAAAGGAGGTCGGCCGAGGAGATCAACAGACGAGATCGGTAGGTCGATCTGGTCGGCTTGGTCATCCTGGTCAGCCTGGTCGGCCAGGAGCCCTTGATCAGCTCGGAAGGCCTACCGATTAGCCTTGGAGGTTTGTCAACAGCTCGGCATACCTTTCTTGGGGTGGATAGCAACGGGCCGGTCATAATAGGGTCAGATCAATGCGGGTTGGGCCCCACTTTTGGCCCGGGTTAAGATCGTGTAAAATGAAACCATATCAATAGTCCCCTATTCTTGATAGGCATTGGTCGAAGGCCAGAGGCTATCGAGAATATAGAAAGACGAAGAACTATTTTTCAGAAGACTGGTCGGGGGATGAGGAAGAGCTCCTTGTAGATGTCCACACGCAAATATACGTACAGATGTAGAGTGCATATATTCCAATATATCTCCTACGGGTTTGTCGCATAGGGCTAACATAGGTAGGATAGTTATAGATAAGGAGCATAATGTAATAAATCAGAAAGAAAAGTACATTACTGAACTACGAGTTAGTAATAAATGATATCATATGCCCTAAAATTGAGATACACTTCTGATTCCCACTATGAGCGCTATCGCTTAAGGCGCCTTGAGCCAGGATATCTCATCTCCGAGGGTTGATCGGGCAGAGCATAAGATTGTGTCTCGGGACTGATAAGACTGGCATGAGATCTGATCTCCATCTCAAGGATGACCATGGAGGAGAGCCGTCAGGACCTGAAATCTTGGCCAGACATTAATTGAAGTTGGCAGACCAAGCCAGAGCGGGTCATGGCCGGCCTAAGCTATAGTGGTTTATGGCTATGGAGTAGTTGAAGCCAGAGCGGGTCATGGCTATGGAGAAGATGAAGCCAGAGCGGGTCATGGCTATGGAGTAGGTGCTCCTAGTGCAGATATACCCGAGTAGGAGTTGAGCTATGCTGCTCCACCGCAGTGGGCGCAGGGGCACGCTGGAGCCAGAGCGTGTCATAGCCATGAAGAAGCAGATCCGTCAGAGGCATGTGATCTGATCTCGGGTCTGATCACAACGAGATAGATCTTATCTCGACCCAGGATATTATCGATGGAGACTGGTCTGGGAAGACGGTCGAGCCTAATCAGCAATGCAGATTGTGGTTTACTCCAAATACGCACAGCAGGACAACACAAGCAGGGGAGTGCTTAAGGAAAAAAAATTCAAAACTTGTACCTCCCCCCTTGGGGGTTGTCGTTACATGAAGGGCTTTGTCGAAAGGCGTGTGAGCCTACTGATTCCTTTTTGTGAATATTCAATTTCGGAAGATCAGCCCTATGTGAACGTTAGCTCTCGGTAATTTTTCCGAAGCTCAAGGGCAAATCGGGAGCCAGGGTACGACGAATCGACCCTTTCCAGTCTATTAGTTCCCTAAGAATGGGAAGGATAAGATGGCGGTGTTTCCATATTGATTGCATGTCTCGTCGAGAAGACACTTCCGTCATTTCTGCGTTAACTGTGAGTAGTGGCAATGTAACTTTTCGGGGGCATGCGACGTTCCATGCTCTCCGTCGGCTATATTAAGTCAAACAGCTACCATAAATGGAATCTGGGTTCTTGCCACCAATTTTCAACTGCCTTCATAATCTTTCCATAAGTCTTTACCCACAGATGGAATAAGAAGATAGCTTTTATAGGACGAGGTGGAGGTCGTACTCGGGGTCGAGGACGGAAGGCCGACAGAGCATCTGGTAGCCGCCTCCAATGTCAGGTTGCCGCTTCTCACACCCGTGGAGCATATGGTGGAAGGGTTGTAGGTGAAATGGTGGACCGGTATCAAACTGCGGAAAGAAACCTTGGACATTCGACTGAGGGATTCCCAGCTCCAGCTATTGCAGAAGTTCAGACGGTAGTGGTTGATGGAGTATCTTCGGCTGGGGTGGTTTAGGTTCCTCCCACCATCCTTAAGAAGGCAGAACTAGGGACAGACTTCATGGAGAAGGCTTTTACCGATGCTGACAAGTGAACTCTTCGAGGTCCACCAACGGGTCAGGTTATAGCCCACACTGGTGGGATGCGGCCAGGGTATGTCTCGCTTTGCTAACCATCTATTTTGAGTATCTTCCTAAGCTTTGAACTTTTCATTCCTCGTATTCTTCGTTACAAGCTGTAGCCATGGGTCACAAAGTCGTTCGGACACTAATGCGGCTTCATGAATCAGAGCAACGTCTGCGACGTGTTCTCCGATGTTAGCGCAATGAGATAGAACACCTCAGCCAGATGTTGGAGAGGGAGATGAATACCTTGGAGGGCCATGTGCAAAATCTAGAGGTTTATGTGCATAACAGAGTTGCTTCAGATGCAGCGGGGAAAGCGGCTAGAGACGGGCAGGAGGGTTTCGAAATGTTCAGGGCATATGCCTAAGAACAATGACCCATGCTAGATTTCGGCGTCATCCAAGGGTTTTGACGCGTATTAGCTACGGAGAAGGGGAAGGCAACTATTACGGGTTCTAGTGAAGATGATGACTACAGTCTACCACCCGTCGATCGCGGAGGCTGTTGGGGCCGAAGTCCTAGCTCCTCCCCTCCTCATCGTCCATTAGAAATCCCTTAGTGAACCTCTTGTTTCCCACATTTTAATGCCTTGTAATACTTTCACATTTTGCTAGCTTGCCGGGCCTGTTGGGGGCTATTGATCCTCTAGGTCACAGTAGATATAGTAATGGTTGGTCCTTCTTTTGTTTATGTATGATACTTATTGAATGATGTGTGTTGGTTCCTTGCATTTAGTCTTAGGCCGATCAGTTACGAAGAAAACCACGTCCGGTGATACGAAATGTAAATAATCTAACCTACTGGGACTGATCAGTCCGAGCCAATGAGCTCATCCCTGACCTTGCGCGTAAGCACAAGAGGTCTTAAATGGATAACATTGTAAAATGTCCCTCCTAGGATTGATCAGTCCAGGTCAAAGAGCTTATCTTCGACCCTGCGCCTAAGCACAAGGGGTCTTGAAAAGATAACTTGGTAAAATATCCCTCCTGGGACAGATCAGTCTGGGTTAGAGAGCTTCTCTGAGGTTGCGCGTATGCACAAGAGGTCTTGAAAAGATAAGTTAGTATAATATCCCTCCAAGGACTGAACAGTCCGAGTCAGAGAGCTTATCTTCGACCCTGTGCGTAAGAACCGGAGGTCTTGACGGAATAACTTGTTTATATTCCTCCTGGGACTTATCAGTTCGGGCCATAGAGCTCGTCTCCGACCCTGCGCGTAAGCATAGGAAGTCTTCAGATATAACTCTACGAGTTAGTCGTGCAAGGCTAACAAAGGCTAATATAGGCAAGACATATCAAGCAGAAGGCCGAAATAGAATCCGAACTATCAAAATGTAAAATATGTGCAAGTGTTTATTGTTTGAACATATCGTACCTTGATCGGAACTCAAAAGTGACGATTTAGACCCGTTATTTACACTAGGTTAGTTCCTTTTTGTTATCGAATATATGTTTTTGTAGTGCTTTTGTGCATAAGACATGAATCGGAGGAATGACACAAAATTGACGAAAAACAACCACTTTAGCATCAAAAATAGCACAACCAAACGAAGACCAACAAAACCTGCACAAACCGTCCGGACGCTCCCACTTCACCATGCCAACGCCACTACCATCCGGACACTACCATTTTACCGTTCCGACACCGCTGTCGTCCAGATGCCAAACAGCCGATCATCCTGACGCTTCACACTATGATGCCCAAGAAATTTCCGTCCCGACGCCTACCACCGACCGTCCCGATGCTTGTATATAGGAAACTGACGTGATGACCATGCAAATACATCCGGACGCCAGACGCTCACCGTCCGGATGCCCCATGTCAAAAGTTACTAATTTTGAGGGTTTGAAACACTCTAAATAGGACCCCTTGTAATGTGTTTTAAAAACATTCAATTCAATCTTCTTGTACTGAGTCACCTTCTCTTATATTTAGTAGTTAGTCGTTTTGGCCATCCGGGCTAAGTCACCTTTGGAAGGTCCGAACGTCGCCCAGGAGTTGCCGATGACGATCGACTTCAACTTGACGACAGAGCTCTACCAGACCATAAGTGGCTAAGTCCCTTCCTCTGCCTCGTGTGATAATGAAGCTGCAATTTGGTAATGTAGGAGTAGATTAATTCCATATGTTATTTATGCTTTGTAATTGTATTGTCATGCAATAATATTATTCTTCTAATTAATTGAATTCCCGTTTAAGCTTTCTGTGATTGCATTAAATGAGTATTGCATGATTGTTTTCACTGATCGAATATACAAATTTGAGATAGCCTATGCCATGGATATACAGGCCATACCCCGGACGGGCCATAATCGTGGGTAGACTATGCCGTATTTGTAATTCGGGATTTTGAGAGTAGAACCTGAGATACGCTATGCTCCGGATAGGGTATGATTTGTTGAAATCAAAATCTATCTTTCTTGAATATCCATATCGGTCTTGTCACGATAGGATCTAATCCAATTGAAAGCTAGATAAAATAGGAATTATATCGAAACTAGATTATCAGATAAACAGTAGATTCTAACCCTGAGGTGAAACGTTTCTCATAAATTTGTCTAAATTACTTTTTATTGCTATTTACTTTTTACTAAAAACCACTTTCAAAACAAATCCAAGATTTACAGCATTTTCTTGAATTAAATAGTTTAAACATCTTTTACAAAAATTACTCATTTTCCCTGTGGGATCGACCCTGGACTTACTACTTACTATCTAGTTCGTAGTGAATCGTGGTAAAATAAATAAAATAAACCAGTAGCCCAAACCCGTGATTAACGACTAAGCGATTCTTCTTTTGAAAATTAATAGTGTTTTGGAAACAAAAAAGAGAACTATCAGTTTTTGGCGCAGTTATCGGGGAAAAAGACGCTTATTTTTGTTAAAATTTCTGTTTAAATTATTAATTTTTTTTATTTTTAGCTCAAGTTCAAGAAATTTTTAGTTTTTTGCTTCCAAAAAGAGGATTTTAAATTCTGGAACACGTGCCGTCCGGACGCTATCCTTAGCCGTCAAGACGCTACCTTACACGTGTCATCCGGACGCTCTTCCTTTTTTGTCCAGATGCTAATTTTTTTTAATTAATTAGTTATTGTTCTTTCTGTCTCTTGTTTATTTTAGTATTATTATTACATGCTTGGTCACT
>JAULLH010469419.1:0-11664 GCA_035668455.1 Sarracenia alabamensis
ACAAACGGGTAACCCGTAATTAACGACTACACGATCGGTTACCCCCCCCCTACTCTTGGGTACACACACACTAACACTTTGATTGTTAGATGTAAGTTTTAGAGAGACCGAAAAAGTTTATAATTGGCCTACAACCTATTCACCCCCTCTAGGTTGCCTATACCGTGGACCTACACAACCGATCAGCGACTGCGTTCGGGCACAACTTTTTCATGGCCTCCAGGTCTTTCTTTGGAATGGCCCTCTCAATCGCCTCCAAACCGGAGGTTCCCCGCCACGAAGATGGATGGAAAGTCTCCATCCTGGTCAGCTAGAGGGACCATTAGCCCTTTCCCTCTATTCTTCTCCGGGCTAAAAACCTTTTGATGGACTTCCAACTCCATCCCAGTTGGGCCCATCTCCTCTTGCTGGGTCTGGCCAGCAGAGGACCCACTTTTCTCAATTGAAGACTCCTTCTGCCTTTGATGCAAGATTCTGGGGCCACTTTTCTCAATTGAAGACTCCTTCTACCTTTAATGCAAGATTCTGAGGTGCTTTAGCGTAGGAATAGCGCTTGAGCTACCACTGCCTTCTATCTCCCCACGACGGAGGATCCTAGGACTTTTGGTGGTAAGAGCTTTGTGATCACCTCCCTCCTTCTAGCTCCTCATCTCTACCTGTTATCCTCCGCTACGTTCCCTCCTACATATAAATGTACATATATTGGTCCGGATAATCCGAATAAAACAAGTCCATATACATAGAATATGAATCTACAATTCACCTAACTTCCTAAACATGCCCCAACATTGACAAGACGGTATACACTTAATACATCCGATGTGGGCTCAGTGACAAAAAGATACTCACTCTCCGGAAGTGACCAAGGTGGCCTAGGTTCGACTGTCATACTTCAAGATGACCTCAACCATCTGGCGGTATTCTTTGGTTGGCTGAAGTTTCCCAGCACGGCTTACGTGAAAAACTTAGTCAACTAAATATAACTATCCCTAAAGAGAAATTACTGGCAAAAATTATGCAATGAACAAGCGAACAAAATCACAACGACTGACAATCTTTGGGAGAGACCACCCATGTCCTGAGACTTGAGAGAGGTGAGTTCTTCTTATCTTCCTAAGGTTGGAACTCCCACCCTTGACCAGAAACAAAAGGAAAACCTACCCTTCTAGTACTTGTTGGAGGAGGGTAGGTGCGTGACCAAGGCATGTTTCTCACGGGTTTGCAAGCTGACATACCCCGTAAGGTGCACCACTGGCTTGTAACACCAAAAGAATTTCTCTAGGGACAATTGTTGGCCTAAAGGTTTTTTAATCAAGCCTTGATTTTGGTTTTGGTTATTCCAACACATTGATTTGTTGCTACTTATGTTTGAGCTTTGTTTGAGTGATTTATTTCAGGTATTAATCATTTTATTTAAGTATTTGCTCAATCCAAAATGTCAAGACCAAAGAAGAAAGAAGCAAATTTGTCCAAGGCAAATCAAGAGGCATCAGTCGACCGAAGGTCAGGCCTCAGTCGACCGAAGGTTGCATTTTGACAGCAGGAAGAAATTCCAACAGTTTGGAAGATAAATGTCGTCAGAAACATTCCAGAGACTTTGGTCTCTTTTCAAGGTCCAAAAATGACGTCAGTTATTGAAAAATGTCGTCAGTTTTCAAGATCAAATTTCGTCATTTATGGGAGAAAATGTCGTCAGAATCACGAAGAAACAAAGAAGGAAACAAAGCTTCAGCGGTCAGTTGACAGACGGCATTGGTCAGTCGACTGAGGGGTTTACTTCAGCCAAAGTGTCGTCAGTTTCATTGGAAATTTGAAAAATTCAGATTTGCAACGGCTCTTTTTGGAGCGAAATCTTTCCATAGTGAGCTCTAACGGTCATAATCATTAGAGAAGCTATAAAAGAAGTCTTATTTGATGATTATGCACAAGACATACAAGTGATACAATGCAAGAATAAGAGATCAAATTATTCAAACCAATGAATTCAGTGTCTTAAGAGCTTAGAACTTATTTTACTCCATGAGCTCTATTCTCTATACTTTTTAAGAGTGATTTAGTGAGCTTAATTCTTGTACTCGTTCGGCTATACTAGAGCCAAGAAAGGTGTATGTGGTTTTTTTCATTACA
This sequence comes from Sarracenia alabamensis, assembly GCA_035668455.1. NCBI lineage: Eukaryota > Viridiplantae > Streptophyta > Magnoliopsida > Ericales > Sarraceniaceae > Sarracenia > Sarracenia alabamensis. Next base: position 2,128 of record JAULLH010469419.1, read on the forward strand.
CTTTGTAATTGAGAACTAGATTCTCAAATAGATTGAATCCTAGGGTGAAGGATTCGTGTACTTGGGAAGGGTAAATTTTGAAGAGAGGCATCTCCGCCTAATCGAAGGAGAGTGGCATCTTCGCCTAATTGAAGGAGAGAGGCTACTCCGCCTAATTGAAGGAAAGAGGTTTCTCCACCTAGTCGAAGGAGAGATAGTGCAATCCTCTAGCCATTTGGTTTGAGGCAAGGACGTAGGCCAAGGGGGCCGAACCTTGTAAACCTTGGTGTTCTCTTCTCTTCTCTTGGTTGCTCATTTATTTTCAGCACATTACTTTACCTTGAATTATTTGGTTTAAGTTTTGTACACTTAGACTTAAAATATTTTTATTTAAAAATTAATTTTTTTAAAAAGTCCAATTCACCCCCTCTCTTGGGATTACACGTTCACTATCACACCTGAGTTGACAACAAGACATTACTTTTCAACTATTTTTGAAGTTTATACTTGTGTCAGGACAAATGAACATTGGGTCGACACACGTGACTTCTATTGAGATTACCAGATCTGATGAGTCGATACCGAAATTAAACGTGTCGACAAAAAATACTTCCCATATTTAGAAAGATCTCTTGATTCGACACCAAGGTAATATAAGTCGACACCGAAAGCATTCTTTTTTAGTAATGATCGGCATCAGTCGACACCAAGGCAAGATGAGTCGACCCCTTTGACAGATAGATCTAGTTAAGTCGACCCCTCAGAAAAAAGTGTCGACTCAATCACATAAGAGTCCATATCCAATATCGATATATCGACACCTGAGATGTTTGTGTCGACAGTGGCATAAAAATTTCAAATTTCCTAAAGCTATCAACGATTATTTTCTAAGCATTTAATGCCCCACTATTACTCCAAATAGTTGTATTCTTTTAATGCCTATATAGGATTAAAGTTTGAAATTCAAATGACTTGAGACATTTATTATCACTATTCTATTGCTGAAAACAAGGGCATAAAAATCATTCTCATTTACTGCTCAGTTGTTCTCCAGATCCTAAATTCTCACTCTCTTATTTACTGAATATCTCTTTGAGAGGGTGTGCACATTTATTGTAGTGATATTTCCTTTATATATCTTATCACTAAAGGAGAAAAACACATACTACAACCTTTGTAAAAGCCTCGGTAACTCTTCACCTTACGTGAAGAATAGGCTACGCTTAGCCTGTAACTAAGATTGAAGGTTTCGCTCCACCTGTAAACAAGTCTTGTACTATGATTGCAATTCACCCATTGAAGAATCGGACTTAGTGGATTCAAAATTCCTAAGGTGCTCGGGGAGTGGACATAGGTCAAGTGAACCGAACCACTAAAAATCTGGTTGTATCATTCTTCCCTAAACTCTTTACTTTCAGCACTTTATTAGATCTACTGTTATTTTATTCCGCACTTAAAAGTGTTTATAAAAAGTCTTTTTCCTAACAATCCTTTAACCCCCATTATCGTTGATTTCGGGACAACAATTTCTATCAGAGCCTTGGCTTATATATATACTTAACCATTTTATAACGATCTATGAAAAACCAAAACAACATCTTACCCGAAGTCCAATTGACCTATAGACCTCCACTATTTAATGGGTCTAACTATACCTATTGGAAGACTAGGATGACTAACTTTATACAATCACAAGACATGACTATCAGGAGAGTCACTGTCAGTAGACCTATTTGTTGGGGTTTCGGGCCGCGGTGGAAGTGATTTATAAAAAATCATTTTGGCTGTGCATTTTTCATGAAAAATAACAAACAAATAAGAGACGAACAGAAGTTATACCGATGGAGATTTGTTGAAAAATCTCAAAGTTTCCACGTAACGGATGAGACAACCGCGAGATCTTCTCACGTATTACCCTTGCACTTTCTTGACTCCGGTGTGTGGGTACTGAACCGAGACAAGACTTTAGGCTTCAACACACTCTAGAACGTGCTCCAAACAATGCTCAAAACAAATATTAAGGGAGAGAGAACCCAGGGGGCGGCGGCTATTGTATGGCAAAAGCTAGGGTTGTGTTTTAATTCTTAACATTTTGTATATATATATATATATATATATATATATATGCCATGTATTTTTTAGAAAAATATATATCTATTTTCTCCATAAAAATGCACTTAATAAATATATAAAATATATCATTAAAACACCCACACAAGGGTCGGCCAAAGAGGGGGAGAGAAGGAGGGAAAAATTCTCCTTTTTCCTAAAAACTCTTCAAGAGAATATCTCATTTCCTAATTTTTAGTTATCCAAGTTATATATTTAATATTTCTAAACTAAACCAATTAGGCAACCATAATCTCCTAGGGCCGACCACCAAGGGATAAATCCCTAGGTGTGTCAAATACCAAAAATACCCCCAAACATACAATTTAATACACCGAACGTCCCGGCGATAAATCCGACGATCGAATTAAATTAAATAAAAAATCGAATCCTACCAAAAACACGTGCGCATAATAGGGCTACGTGAGGGATCACGAGGAATTGTAGGACTTGGGCTAATCGTACAAGAATACCGGATATCCCTAACTTAAGCCCTGAGTAAGATCCATTCTCGCACGAGCCTGGACTTATTCCACTAAAGGCCCTGACTGAACTACCGGCCCTAAACTCTATTATGTCTCGAGTTTCCAATTATGAAATGCCCTGAAGTCTCTCCACATTTAAGAAATGGATTCTGGATATATAATCGAATTAGGTTACTGACAACCCAATTTCAACCGCACCACTTAACTTATTGATATGCCGGATCAATCGATCCACTGCGTAGGTTTGGCATAATCAAACTTATAAGAAAAGCACACGAGGGGGAACTCCTTAACCTAAGTCGGACGTGGTTTCTGTTAGCTGATTATCAACCATCGAATGAATAATGTCAGCACCCAACCCATTAGTCATATTGATCTCGCTATAGAAATCTCAGCCATTAGTGACTCAAAGTACTAAATATCATCCGAATATGATTCGATCAATCACGTCAGAATTAAGAGATCATGCAATACATGATAATATAGGATGTAGATAAATTTGTATAGTCAATATAGAATTGATCATCCAATTGATCCCGCTCAATACACACCAAGTGTACTAACACATCGAGCTCGAACATCAAATTTTAAGACCGGAGTTCGATTCATTCGACCTAGAAAAGATTAGCTAATATAATGATGTGCTACAACCGTACCAATGGATAGTCCGGGTCTATTGCGGTTGGGAGCCCACTTATATATTTTTCAGAACCTTTGACCCGATCTTCCCCGCTTCACGCGACGAGTAAAATACTGCACAAAATATACGACAGTGCATATATACATCATACATATAATAAATATGAAACCGAGTATGCACTTCATCTCAATTGATTCTCATTAATATTCCCGGGATCCTGGATAAATATACATAAAAGCATGGCTTCTAAGTATACTATCCTAACAATCTCCTACTTATACTCAAAGCCATGTAGGTACCCATCTAACACTTAACTCTTTTACCTGAGTAAAAGAACTGGTTAGGTTGCCTGTAGATGTAACCATGCATACCACAACGTCTCAACGTTATATAGTCTCCCAGATGAGACATAACTTTCCCTCAATACGCTTTCTCGAAGAAGACACATAACCTGAAGTGGACCTCCTAGAATCCTTATCAGTACTGGAAATACGAGTCTACATACCTTAAGGGGCATCAGACTATCCGCCTGGTACACCAACAGATACTTCCTAATCCTTTTAGATACCTGAGTATATCATTTGACCGCAATCAAAAATTCCTCTACCTCTGAATTTGACTCATATCTTGTGACCATGCTAAAAGCATGACAGATATCCGATACAGTATAGAGAATGGCTTTCATGAGAATTCCTAATGCCGAGGAATACCTCTCATCCTCTCTATCTCCTGGGATGTTCTAGGACACCGATCCCTAGATAGAGAAATTCCAAATAAATATGAAATCCTTTCTTAGAATTTTCCTTTCTAAAACGAGCAATAATCAAGTTAATGAAACGGGTTTGGGATAAGCCCAACATCCAACGTGATCGATCCCTCAAGAGATTTATCTCAAGGATTTGGTCTGCTTCTCCAAGTCCTTGACTTGATAACCATACCTTTTCCGAAGATAAAAACCCCTTATCATTGTTGATTATGATTATGCCATCAACATAGATGACTAAAAAATATACCTTTCCTTCATCACGCTTCCAATACACACATTACTCGATAGGACACTGATGAAAGTCGAAGGTCTTGATCGCCGGTTCAAATCATGTATCCCAAGACCTTGATGCTTGCTTAACTCTATAAATGGATCCCTTAAGCTTTCACAACATGTGCTCCTGGCACTTTGCTATAAATCCGTCTGACTGTATCACTTAGATGCTCCCGTCAAGACTTCCATAGCCTTTTACCATAAATCTGCATCCTTGTTTTGAAGTGTCTCATTGTACTTCCAGAGTTCGGTATCCAGTTCTTCCGATATCTTGTCGTGAGACTCTCCCAAGGACACGTACCTCTAAGGTTGACGAACAACCCTCTCACTACGATGTGGACCCTCTTGTGCACTCGTGATAGGTAGTGTCTCACTCAGCTCATCAGGTATAATATCCGGTTGTACCATATTATTAGTCCTAACCTCTTTTAGAACAACTTGTGACCGGGGTTTGTGGTTTATTACATAATCCTTTTCCAAGAATCTGGCATTTGTGCTAACAAATACCCATCGACTCTTAGGATTATTAAAACCACTGTTGGTTCCTTTAGGGTACCTTACAAAGAAATAGACTTCTGTCTTCGGTTCCACCATACTTACATCTCCCACCAGCACATGTACTGGGCAACCCCATATCCGAAAATATTTAAGACTTGGCGTACGCTCGGTCCATAATTCCACAGGGGTACCGAGAACTACCTTAGTTGGCACCGAATTGAGAATATACACCGTTATCTCTAATGCAAATCCTCAAAACTAATGTGATAAATCCGAATAATTTACCATGTACTTTACCATCTCCTTAAGGAACCTACTCCTCCTTACCGTTACAGCATTATGCCGAGGCATCCTCGGTGTGGACAATTGGGATTTAATCCCACATCTGACAAGTAGTCCCTTGAACTCCCAAAGAGTTATTTACAACCACGATTAAATCATGGGGTCTTACCTACCTCTTGCCTGGTAGATCACCCGACCACATGTACTAGAATGAACCTATTCCAACACCTATTTGGCTCTAAAATCCCTTGGCCATAAACAGCCTCCAGGTCATCTTACCCTTTAAACAAGATTCGTAGACTAGAAGTACCTCCACTTCCAATGAACCTTAAGATCCATTTTCTACCAATCTTTGTATCCTATTTAGATTAAGATGTTCTAAACGAAGATGCCAAAATAGTGTTAGGTTCAGTGAGGAACCTTTCCTATTTAGTGGTAAAACATAAAAATTTTTCACCTCATTATTATTAACAGTAGGAATAATAAGATGCAATATATAAAGAGCATTTTTCCATGTACCACGATAGATAAATAATTATCCATTCGAAACAATGCAAAACATTTATTCAAATAAACTAAATATCCATCATTCCCAAAATAGGAAATCGAAACAAGGTTCCGCCTGTTTTAAGGTACATAAAATGTTCTTCTAAATAAAAAATTTTTTCCTACTAAAATAAATAACCACATCTCCCATTGTTAATGCAAAAACCTGAGAGTTGTACCCTAACTGTAGATATATCATGCCCTCTCTAAGCTGCCTTGTTAATTGGAACCCCTGCAAAGAATTGCAGACATGATTAGTGGCTCCCGTATCTATAAACCATGTTCTAGTCGATACAACCGTTAAACATGATTCGACTATAAAATAGAAAGCAAACATGCGACCTCTTTGTTCTTACGGTCAGGACAGTCCCTCTTCCGATGCCCCGGTTTCTGATAATAGTAACACTTACACTTAGGCACCTTATTTTTCGCCTTGGTAATCGATGGCTTTACCTTGCTAACTCCCTTTGCATTTTCCTGTTGCTGATCTTTCTTCTTCTTCTTACCACCACATGGCCTAGAAGAGGAAGCCTTTTCGGTAACAACTGCATGAGTCGACTTGCGGACGACACCTTATGTTGCCTGAAGTTCTTTCAATAATCCCGCTAGAGAAAAATCCAGTTTGTTCATAGTATAAATTTGGCGGAATTGATTAAAAGAATCCGATAAAGACTGGAGCAGAATATCAACCTGGGTTTCCCCATCAATCTCAGCTCGAAGGACCTCCAGCTCATTGAGAAGACTGATCATCTTCACAACGTGGTCCCTAACAGGTGTACCGTCAGCCATAGTCGTGTTCATTAGAGCCTTCATAGCCACCTACCTTTCTACCCGACCTTGGTCACCAAACATTTCTGTGAGTTTGAGCATGATCGCAGCTACAGATTCCATAGACTGATGCTAGCTTTGCAACACATCCGACATAGAAGCCAGCATGTAGCAAGTTACCATCCGATTAGCCTTCTTCCATAACTCATAATAACTGCATCCAATTCTAGAGTCTCGTTATTTGGAGCAGGAGGACAAGGTTCAGTGAGCTCGAACTTATAATCATCAGAAGCCAACATTATATCAAGGTTCCGTTTCCACATGATAAAATTAGGTCCAGTTAACTTGTGTTCTTTGAGAATCGTCCCAAGTGGATTGAATGATCCAATATTAAATCCTAAGAAATCAAAGAGAAAACTTTTTAATTCTTTTGAAAAAATTTAGGGTCCCTCAACCTTTGAATTTTAAAAGAGTTATTGGCAGCCCGAAGCCTTTGTGATTAAGCAGGTCACGCGGTGTGGATGTCAACTAATCAATCCCTGTCTAGATAGACATGCTAGTCATTTATTTCTTTTTAGAATAATTTCACAACAAAAACAATCCGTCCAGAATCACATCAACTAATCAGGCCACGAAGTGTGGAAGTCTAACTAGTTAACGAACCAAGGACTAACATGTTTTTATTTCTTGATATATTCTAAATGATTAAATGGCCAATTACCTTTGGTCCTTACAGACAAAAATAGTGACTCCGCGGGGAGGATATTTTTGTCAATGAGTTAAGTGTATAACCATCACAAAGTTCTGAGCCCAGTGTGTGCGAGCCCAACTTTGCACTACATTCCAAATTAACCCTAGTCAGGGAATCGTTCCAGAGATATCATAATTTTAACCCTTCCTCTTAGAGACCGGTCAGAGTATAACACGAGTTAAAATTACATCTTTAACAAGTGTGTGATAGAGACCGTAAGATTTATCCATAACTAAATCCTTCTCCCACTTAATATTTTAAAAACCGAGGGTTTTAAACCTTTTAATTATTTTAAAAATTATTAAACATATTTTTACTTATCAGATTAAAAATAAATCCGATTTTTAATCAATTAAAAATTCCATGTTTAATTCCTTTTAAAACAAACAAAAATTAACTTATTTAATTTTGGGAAACGACATTAATTACTCAAGTTTTTTTTATTAAAAAAACATTAAATAATTTTCCACTTAACATAAAAATTAAAGAACTTAATTACCTACTTATTTTCCTGTTTTTAAAAAAATTACTTGGATTAATTATTTTATTTAAAACCAATTTTTCCAATATCCATTGATTTGTAAAAATCCATTCATAAAAGGAAATTAAAAAATAAAATAAAACATCCATGCAACTAATTTAAAACAAATAAGTAAGCAATTAAATATAATGACAATAATTGAAAAGTGTCGTTATGGTCCGGTCCAATCTATAGGGTTTTATAAACCCCAAACGGGCCTCCAAAAAGCCCAATGAACCCCTGCCGAGCCGTTGCCCAGCTGCTGCCACTAGCACGCACGTCCCCCGCAAACGCCCTGCACGTTTGCCCCACCCTTGCATGCACTGTGCGCAAGCCCTGACACAGTCGCCCGTGTCCGAGACACAGTCGACCATGCGCCACTCGGTCGACTGTGTTTGACACACAGTCGCTTGTGTTCCGTGCACCAATCCGCCTATCTGCTGCATGCATCGTGTTTGTTCGCCGCATGTCACCTGCATGTGCGTCGCATCCTTGTTTCCATTGCACCGCAATCGCACCACACATGTGCCGTCACTATGATTTTGCCTTGTCATCCGATCCTTGTTTTTTCCAATCCGATTTAGATAATAAATCCGATAAAAAACTTGAAGCATGAAAATTAAATATACATTGCAAAAACCTATTCCCCACGTAGGAGGCATACATGTTCCTAATCCCGATTTAAAAACCGTCGAGATACTTTCGGTTAATACAATAAAATAAAACAAACCATCCACGCATTCATAACCGGACTATAATGACAATACACTGCAAAACAAAGGTTAACACAAGGTTTTCATGAAAAATGCGCGATCGACTCTGATACCATTGTTGGGGTTTCGGGCCGCGGGGAAGCATTTTATAAAAAATTAATTTTGGATGCGTGTTTTTCATGAAAATTAACTTCAAATAAGAGATGGATAGAAGTTTTACTGATGGAGATTTGTCAAAAAATCTCAATGTTTCCACGTAACGGATGAGACCATCGCGAGATCTTCTCATGTATCACCATGCATGTTCTTGATTCTGGTGTGTGGGCACCGATCCGAGATAGGACTTTAGGCTTCAACACACTCTAGAACTCTCTCCAAACATTGCTCAAAACGAAGAACAAAGGAGAGAGAACCAAGGGGGGCGGCAACTAGTGTATGGCAAAACCTAGGGTTGTGTTTCAATTCTTAATATTTTGTATATATATATATGTTCCATGTATTTTTTAGGAAAATATATCTTTATTTTCTCCATAAAAATACACTATATATATATATATATATATATATATATATCATTAAAACACCCACACCAAAGAGGGGGAGAGAGGGAGAGAAAAACTCTCCTCTCTCCAAAAAACTCTCCAAGAGAATATCTCCTTACCTAATTTTTAGTTATTCACGATATATATTTAATATATCTAAACTAATCCAATTAAGCAACCATAATCTCCTAGGGCCGACGACCTAGGGATAAATCTGAAAATGCCCATGAACATTTAATTTAGTAGTTCAAATGTCCTAGTGATAAATCCGACGATCGAATTAAATTAAATATAAAATCGAAGCCTACCAAAAATACGTGCGTATAATAGGGCTATGTGAGGGATCAAGAGCAAGTATAGGACTCGGGCTAATCGTACGAGAATACTGGATATTCCGAACTCAAGCCTCGAGTTAGATCCATTCTCACACGAGTCAGGACTTATTCCACTAAAGGCCGTGACTGAATTCTCGACCCTAAACTTGACTTGTGTCTCGAGATTCCAATTATCAAATGCACTGAAGTCTCCCCATGTTTAAGATATGAATTCTCGATAATCGAATTAGGTTACTAATATTTCGGTTTGAAAATCCTCTTTTCCTCGCAACCGCACTGCTTAACTTATTGATATGTCGGATCAACCGATCCATTGCGCAGGTTTGGCAT
>JAULLH010470521.1:0-17246 GCA_035668455.1 Sarracenia alabamensis
CAACCAATTTGAAAGGAGAAGTTTTGTATAAGTAAAATGAATTTTTAATTATTTTCCAAAAAGGTTAGACTGTTACAGTGGCTACCTTCGATTTGGCTCCCCGCTGATCATCAGGGGATTCGTCCACAGAAAATCCCTTGTTGCCTCAGTTGCCCTCAGATCGGGTGCTGGTGCTGGCACGGGCACTAGTAGTTGAACCAGTGCTGCCTCTAGTGTTGGCATATTCCTTCCCAAGGCTATTATCTAGAATCTGATCGCTTCAAGCACTTACTAGAAAGAGCCTGCTCCACCTACATGTATCCATGGTGTTGTGCCATGTGCCACGGGAGCCTGTGGAACTGCCTACTGGACCTTAAAGTCCAGTGGTGTCAAGTTCTAGGTCTCCGGAACCTCACTTCTAGGGCGGCTCGGTCGCGACCTATCTCTCGTGTCTGTGCCATCAAGTAACTGCAACTAGAGATAAAATAAATTAGAAGTTAGATAAAATTTCTCAACATACCTCATCTTCCGGATAAGTTAACGATAAAAGCAAGGGCTTCTAAACAATGGCTATCCAAAACAATATTAACACAACACTGCATCATCACATACCATGGAGATTCTTTAGAATGTTATCTCAATCCGAACCACTTGTCTATGTTTTCAGGTATAATAAGCGTTAGCTAGGTGCCCTTCTAAATGGAACCCCAAACTAGTAACCCGAACGCTGAAACGAGAAATAACACCCTCAGAACCTTACCTTCATGCCCACATAGTCAAACAACATATGCACATACTTCACATCACATACTAGGCATGCAAGCACACATAAAATGAGAATGCAATATGCAAATCATCCCTCACGAAATAACACACCCCTTCCCACGGTTCCTAGTTTTCGAACCATGCTCTGATACCAAACTGTTACACCCTGACATTCGTAGAATTAATTGAAATATATTTTTATTTAATTAAAAACCTCATCCTCTGACTTCGTTAAAAATCTTATTTACTTGACTACAAACTTCCTTCAATTTTTTTCTAGCTTATTAAAAACTTCAAACCACCATATAAGTAAAAATAATCTTCAGGAGAACACAAAAATTCAGGAGTTAAATCGAAAGGTATATACAATTTTATTGAAATTTTAATACAGGAATTCCTCACTGCCCAACTACAGGGAGTTCACTTGAGCAAACCCACCTTCGCTCGAACGAACCCCCCATTCGCACGAGCGGCTATATCAGAAAACTGATTTTCTACAGCAGATGCTCAACTTTCTCCTACAACCTAGACTTGCAATTTACACTAAATAGACCTGAAATATGGCTCCCAACAGTTATAAAAATATATTTTATAAAGATAACACATTCACAACTCCTACAAGTATAAACTTGTAACGATTTTTACATAAATATAGGTCTAAAGGAAATAGAAAACTTCAAGTAAAAACTTAAATTTATTCTACGAAAACAGCATTGAATTCACATTTATTAACTTCAAAACAGTAATTTCGTCTGCCCAAAACTCCTCACTAATGCATACAAAAGTAATGAGAGGTCTTTTGACCTTATAAGCTTATTATTCCACAATGGAAAGTTAAAGAAAACTATAAAATAACAAAGGTTTTATTCTCCAAGCTACCTATGAATGAATCAAATAAAATAAAGTATCTCCAAAAGTCATGCGTCAAGGGTGACAGGGAGTTCCTCGAGCCCGGTCTAATCCTCCGCTATGGCTTTACCTGGATCACCTGGGTTATTATTTCATAAGACAATAAAACAACAACGTGAGCTAACGCTCGTAGGAAACATAATGACACATGATATGCAAGAATGTAATAGGTCATGCACATAGGTAAATAATATGAATTATAACCGACAAAAGTATAACTAAATTCTTACCACCACCCCATCCCCAACTCTCTTCTTGTTCTCTTCAAAGACAAATAAATTTATTTGTCGTTAAACATTTCAAGTTAAGTGAAACTATAGCATAACTTTATACTTTTGGTTTCTCAAGAAACCGCTTCCACTAATGGATTAATTATCCAAAAACTTCCCTCTTTCTTATTGAATTATCTACCCAATAACCTCGTCTTCCATTGAATGGATTAATTATCCATTAGCTTCCATAGCTCATCGGGCCATCCTATAACTTCCCACATACATTCACAAGTAATAATTTGACTTCAAGTATGCACTTATAGTTTGTACTTACTATATAATTGAACCCCAAATGGAGAAGCCTAGGCCACTCCCATATATTTCCCACAACCGCTAAACCCTTAACCCTATAAATTTATCTTCATGTTGTCAATTCATATTCTATCGGGTTTCTATAACATTCAAAATTCTTAATTTTAGGAAAAATGAATAACTTTGACAATTATTTATTAATTTGTTACAAAACCCCTAATTTCTATAAAATCCTCAAACTTCCATAACACTAACCTTGAGTTAGGATCAAACTATCATCCTTTCTACTTCAAATTGACAAAATTAATATGTTCTAGACACTCTAGAACCATAAGAACTTTATGGATTTTCAGCAATAACATGCTAGGATTCGGCCTAAACATGAATTCCACACAAAACATCCTTCTAACTTCGTATAATCCTCAAAAAATTGTAAAAAAATACATGAGTTCAAAATACATCATGAATCCTACCTTGAATCGACGATAAAAGGCTGGAAAATCAAAGCTTTGAATCATCAAACCACAGTCCAATATCCGAAATCACATGGGTTGGAAATATAAACAAAATAAACTTCGAATTTCATGATAATCATATGAAACTACTTCAAAATCTTACCGATCGAATCCTTAAATCACGGTAGAAAAACTCTCCCGAAACCCTAGTTTTCGGCTCCAGCTGCCTCTGATGAAAGATAAGAACGTGTTACAAGAATATAACCCTCAAAACTTTGATTTTGCAACTTAAACAGACTTGCTGTTCTACGAATACCGCGTGAGCGCTATAAGTTCGCTCGAGTGAACACCGTTAGAGCACTATAGGGTCTCTCAAGTGAACCCCAACCTGTTTGGCCTGTTAGAAGAATTTCTAAACCAAGGCCCAAACGACTCAAAATCTTCCAAGGCTTAACCCGACACCCTACAGTAATATTCCTAGGGTTCCAAAACACTAACTTCAAATAGCTGAGCCCGATTTAAGATCAAATTTTTAAGTCACAATAAAAATCTGAAATTAAAATGGGTTAGGCCCCTACAGGCGCCACCTCGTGCCACAATCTGACCCGCCATCGATAATTTGGGTTTGACTTTTAAAGTTCGATAATTTGTGATTTTTGCTCCGATTGAGGTAGGATATATGATAATATTTGAGTATTGTTGAGATATACATTGTATTTTTCAAAACATGCATGAAAGTAAGAAAATTTAATTTTTTTGAGAAATCCTAGTTATGAAAGTCGATTGTTTGTGAAATTTTAGCCTTAAATATTTGTCCACCATGTATATAGAACATTCTTATCTTGATAATTTGAGGTTTTATGAATTAATTTCAAGAAATTATATTTTTAGGGTTTGAATTGGGCAAAATCATGAAAATTTGGTGAAATTGAGGATTTTTTCCTTGAACCTTGAAATTGATTATGGTTATATGAAATTGGAATCTATTATAATACAAACTGATAAAAATAATCATGTGTTATGTTGTAATAATTAATCACTAACTTGTGGGTATTTTATGGATTTCATGGTGAAATATTGAAATTGATAGTTAGAATATGAAATTAATATGGTATGTATGGATTTTATCTTGTGGGTATGTGAAATCTTGAATAAATTTTGAAACTTGGAAAGTTAAGGTTTGGATTAAGGAAAAATGTGAAAATTAGGAAGTTTGAGTGTTGAAACTAACTTTCAAGAAATTAAGCTTATTTATGTGAAATTAAGACTTTAGAAAGCTTATTGTGTGAATATGAGAATTTATATAAACTGGAAAAAATTATATGAGTTGAATTGATATGGTGGATTTGTGGAAAACTTTAACTTTTGTGAAATTGAAAATTTATGTGCTGGATAATTGTGAAGTAGAGATGTCAAATTCTTATCCTTTTATGGAATTTGGGGGCACTTGTGTTAATGTAATAATGAGATATATCATGATTTGGAGAAACTCGGTGATTATTCCAGTTAGGGCACAAGCTGCCCGTCGGTGAAAGTCCGAAAATCTTATATGGTATTCCAGTTAGGGAATAAGCTATTTGTCAGTGAAAGTCTAAAAATCTTATATAGTATCCAGTTAAGACACAAGTTGTCCGTCGATAAAAGTCTTAAAAGCTTGTATCGTATTCCAGTTAGGGCCCAAGGGGTTCGTTAGTGGATGCCTGAAAAAGGTGTGTGCCTGGTTGTGTGTGAGTCACCTACATGTGTGCATCACTTACGGGCGTAGATGTGGGGTTGAAACTTGCGAGATGATTGGACACAGGTGTGTATATGGGTTGGATATGAGGAAAAATGAAATAGATTTTATATAAAACCAGTTAAGCTAATTATAGTTTTTATGAACGAAAAATGTTAGTTTTTTTTAAATAAAAGTATTACGTATAAGATTATTGTAAAACTATCCTCATATATCATTTTTCACTCTTATATTGTCATATATCCTATGAGCTTTACCTCATCTTGTTTTGTAACAACATTTCAGGTGATAGTGAGAAGACGACAGCAGATTGACGTTTATATACTTGCTTCTCCCAATCCCCTATTAGATTTGGGAGCTTTTTGGGTTATACATTGATGTTATATTTTTTTACCTCTTATTTTGGATGAATGTAATTAATGTTATTTACTCTAGTTTCTTTTTAAAGGATGATTGCAAAGCCATAATACCTTGTTCATATTTTGCACGCTTGAATAGGACTTTGGGTATTATTGGGTTTAACTCGTTTGGTTTATGTTTTCCTTAGCACACTTATATAGGAACTTTTGCTAAACTTTCTAGTATAAACATAGAATGTATGAATTTAATTTTGGTTTACATGCTTGATGAAATTTTATAGAAATCTTATAAGCTTGTCTATCAGGCACAAAATAAACCGTTAGCACCTTAAACAAACCTACTCTTGCAAAAAATTTCTAAAAACCATGGTTTTGAGATTTGGCTTAGGTGATCTTTCGATACATTACAATGTAGCATTTGGTACATTTTGAAACCTTCAAAAGTGATTAATATCATGTTTGAACTCACTTTAAAAGTGATGGTTTTTCTTATAAAACAAGGACTTTTGGAAAATAAATTTATTGCTTTAAATTATAAAAGAGAGTTTTTGGAATAATTATGTTATTTAATTTATTGTTCAAAGTATAGGACATGACACAAAATTTCACTTAAAAAATGTACCTCTTAATTTAAATGCACAAATTCAAACAAGTAGAAATCAAATGAGAAATATTGCTAATTTTTCATATGATTCTACACGTGCATAAGTAGTAATAATTATATAATAAAAAGAAGCATCAATTTTCAATGAAAGAATAATCGAAATTTGAAGAAATGGTACAAACTATATTTTCACGACAATTTAAATGTTTTTCTAGAACTACTACTAGAAATTTTTTTTGAAAACAATATAAACAGTTAGAATCAAATTAGTGGAATTATTTCAAAATGCAAAATGTAAAATTTGTTTAATTTTTTTATATGTAGACCAAAAAATAAATTGTAGAATATCAATATATTATAGCACATTTTATAGACAATGATTGATAACTAAATAAAAGAACTTTTTCATTTGACGCTATGTATTTTTCTTGGGACAGTTTTGACGCTATGTATTTTCATTGGGATAGTCATACTTTAGGTATTAAACTTAGAAAACAGATACTAGCATGATGTATTAGTAATAAAAATTTTTCTATTATTTTAGACGGTGCTTATTATTATTATAATAAGCGTGCTAATTATCTTAAATATTATTTACCACTTCTTTTATCTAGCGCTTATTTTACGTTAATTGTTGTGCACATATATTAAATTTAATTGTAAAAGATGACCTTCGATTTAACAATAAATCTATCCAAAAAGTAAGATTAACTGTAAAATACATTAATGGTAGTGATAAAAAAGTTAATTTATATAAGACTATTTGTAATCAAGAAAATATAAAATTTGAAAAATTATTATTTGATGTAGAAACTAGATAGAATACTACATACAATATGTTAAATATTGCAATAAGATAAAAAAATACAATTAATTTATTTTTTGAGGATCATATGGTATATAATTTTACTCCATCAACTTAGAGAGATTGGAAAAATGCAAGACTATAAAAAAAAAATTTAAACTTTTTTGATAAGTCAACAAAAATAGTTCTTTATATTTATTATCCTACTATTCCACCTGTTTTGCAATAACTAAAATAAATAAAGGCATTTTTGTCAAATATTTAGCTGATAATAGATATTTTCCAATGATATATGTCATGAAAGAAGAATTTGATAAATATTTTGACTCGATGCACCATATTTTTAGAATTACATGTTTATTATATCCTAGGAATAAAAAAGAGATGTAGAATATATTTTAGATAATCAAAATCAACTTCCTACAATAATGAATACATTTAATAATTTAATAATGAATATAAAATTCATATATTATCACGAGGTGAACAACAACATATAACCTGACCCGGTCTTCGACTTCATCTCGAAATCGAGGACTAGATTGATTAGAAATAAAAATTAGAAGACTATTTGAGGTGTATGAGAGTTCTACCTTAGAAATTCCACCTTTTTTTTACTACTGTAGATAATATAGAAATGAATACTTTTAATATTTTTGAATATTGAAGACAACATGAGCAGTCATGACCAATTTTGTATGCGATCGCTTAAGTCATACTAGCCATACATGTCACCACCGTTGCTTCGGAATCGACTTTTAGTGTGGGTCGATAGGTTGTTGATGATCACAGATAAATGTTACATCTGATGATGATACAAGTTTTGATGGTTATACGTGATACAATGTACGTTACATACATGAGGCAAGAAGTTGATGATAAGAAAAGACTGCAAACTGACTTGGAGGCGATTGCATTTTGACAGTTTTGAAGAGTTGTTTGGTTCAGACTTAAGTCTTTATTTTCCAAAATGTAATGTCTATTTTATTATTATTGTAATTTTATATTTTATTTATTTATATTTTTCGTCCTTGAGTTAAATGTAAATATATAATATTATTTTTTTTAGAAGTTAAGAAGAGAATATTATATTTTATTTATTGCATTTTGGCAATCTTTTTTCAATACAATTGTATACATTAAATTTTATTAATAAAAATTTGTGTTTCATTTTATTTCTTGAAATGTTCAAGCTTATTGTTCTATAAATATTAGTTCCTAACTTAATTTATAAACTAATTATTAATATATAATAAATTAAATAATAACTATTTAAATAAGATTAATAAGTTATTATTAAATTTATATATATATATATATATATATATATATAGTAGTAATTTGTTTATAAAATAAGTTAATAACTAATACAATAAATAATAACTACTATAATAAATAATAACTGATAAATTAATAAATAATAAGTTGTAATTACTTTATAATTAAGTTAATATCCAATAACTAATATAATAAATCATAAGTTAACATATAATACATATTAACTAATATAATAAATAATAATTGATATAACTTAATAACTAATACCTAAGTTAGTAAAAAAATACTAACTTACAAATTAACTGAAAAATGATAAATTCAATCAATAAATTAAGAAGTTACAAATAATACTAACTTATAAATAATAATAACTTATAAAAATACTAACTCATTAAAAATACTAAACAATAATAACATATAAAAGTACAAGCTTATAAATTATAATACTGTCTTATAAAAATACCAACTTATAAAAATACTAAACAAATAAACAATACTAATTTATAACCCTAATACTAACTAACAAATAATACTAACTTATTAAAAATTCATGATCTCATTTCCTTGACATTTATATTGTAATATCTCCTCAGATACTTTGTCATTTTTACAGCTGCAACATCCCTTATCTCCTCCAGGAGATCCAGGTTGATTCTCAATCCTTTGTAATTGAGATTCTAATCATATTGATCCATACTGAAACTCGTCAGACCAATTTCTACTAAAATCATCATTTTACGGTTGAATATGAGTCTATACGGTGTTTCTTGGGTAGGCATTTGCACCGTTGTCCTATATGCCCATAGGACGTTAGGAAGTTACTCCAATCACAACCCTTATACAGGTTCCAATTTTATCTTGAGGAGGAAGCGATTCATCACTTCAAGTTACTTGTTTGACTGTGGATAGTTTGGTGAGGCATATTGAACCTTGATGTTGAGTTCATCACAAAATTCTTTGAATTTTACGTTGTCAAATTGCTTATCATTATGGGTGATCAATGTCTTAGATATTTCGAAGCGGCAGATCAACGCCTTCTAAACAAATTGGGTTGTATTTTTTTCAGTGATTTTCGCTAAGGGTTCTGCCTCGGCTCACTTGGTGAAGTAATACATGGTTACAATTATGAACCTCATATGCCTGGCAGCTGTCGGTAGTAGTCCGTCTGTTCTCTCGTGGATAGAGTGTTTGCATTTGTTGGAGGCTATCTACTTATATTGGAAAATCTTTGAAACTTGTCACATTTCCTTATTAGTTTCTTGGCATCATCCAACATTTTCGGTCAGAAATATCCCGCTCCTGATACTTTTCCCGCTTCGGATACTTCCCGGACTAAGGATCTCACTCTTGAATGGTTACCTCACACCCTTTATGAACCTCCCTTAGGATATGTACTCAGCTTTTTCTTCTGAGGCACGCCATTCTTATAGCATTGCACTGCCCTTTCTGTAGAGGATGCCATCCACCATCATATATCCAGCACCTTTAAGCTTCAATCTGCTTGTTTGATTCTAGTCAAGCGACAACTCTCTGTCTTATAGATATCTAACAATGGGTGTAGTTCAATTGACCTATTCAATCTACATTCCCCACCAAGGGACATTCAACAATGACAGCTCTATCATTGGATGATCAAAATAATATCTAATCACTCCTGGTTTGACGTAATCAGGTGCATCAAACCAGTTACCCTATCTACACCATAGGACCTCGCTGACTTGAGTGCTCATATTAGAGCTTTATATTCAGACTCCTTGCTGGTTAACTTTAAATTCAACATAATGGATTGTCTCATCATGTTCCCTACAGGAGAAGTCATGACAAGACTTACCCCTCCTCCCTCCTTGCGGGTTGAGACATTCATGTTGACTATCCACATAATTTTTAGTATCTCATTGGTTCGTATCACCTTGGTTTACTACAATACCACCACTTTGATATGGCGAATCCCTCATGTTCGCACTATCCTACTTTTTAACTCTCGAGGAGTCAATTATGTCATAAAGTCTACCAAGATCTATGCTTTGTAAGCAATTATGGAAGAATATTTTATATCAAAGAATGCTCGAACGGTATCAAGGAAAATATTATTTGTGAATTTCTCAATAAACCGAGAGTTAAGATATTAAAGCGCCTAAAGAGTACCCGTAGAGCGCTTGAGCGCCCTTATTCAATGTCTTATTTTTTCTTTGTCGAGAGTTAGGTCTCTTAAGCACCCATAGTGTACCCGTAAAGTGCTCGAGTTCAGCGTTGAACCCTATTCATTCTTATTGGCACGGGTAGAAAAAGCCTGCAATCTTTAACTACACTCAGAGAACGCACAAGCGCTCTAAGGCACCT
Source organism: Sarracenia alabamensis (assembly GCA_035668455.1). NCBI lineage: Eukaryota > Viridiplantae > Streptophyta > Magnoliopsida > Ericales > Sarraceniaceae > Sarracenia > Sarracenia alabamensis. The sequence goes on from JAULLH010470521.1 coordinate 9,754, forward strand.
GCGGCGCACTCGAACAGCATTCGAGTGTCGGTGTGTTATTCTATATAAACACTTCATACCGCCGCTAGGTCATTTAAGAGACCTCTCCCTGCCATTCAACTGTTCATGAAGAAGCTCAAGCTTCTCTCTAGGCTTCCTCAAGCCTTAGACATTTGATCCCACATCAATGTCTCAAGATCCCCCACTACCCAAGCTAATACAATTTCCTCCCCATGCTAGTATGTATTTTCATCTTTGTTTTGTGTTGATCTCCTTAGGGTATATATGATGTATCTTGTCTACCTATTGCATGCATTTATTTTCATTAGTTTTGCATTCATAGCATGTTGTTTGAGGAACCCCCTTTGTAGCAACCTTAGGTTTTGAGATTTATGTTAGTCTCACCATCCTAGTTTCGATTGTGTTAGTGTGTAATAAATTGAAATCGTGTGACTTATGATAGTCTCACACTGTTGTCTCTTGTCTAAGTAGTTCTGGAGAAACCTCCGATATTACCACCCTCTTGTGTGCCGTAGTTCTTATCTTTCCTAGGATTGGTAACTAGACCACACTTGGAGTATAACCATAGATGCCTTTGTTCTCACGGTCATTAGGAGTTCATCTTGGTTATCATATTTCTTTCATCATTCCCACTACTTCCACTTGTACTGTGCTTGTATGTAAACCTGGCCGAGGAAACTCAGAGCCCTCATCGATAGAGAGATCGAGACTAGTTCCTATGGACTGCATGCTGCACATGAGCTTTGTTTACAGTGAGTACGGATGTGCTCATAGAACATTAGAGGGGGAGTTGTGCGACTATGGGATTAAGAAGGGGCTCGGGGCCAAGCAGCTTTCAGGCTAGAGGATAGGTGTCGTCGTCTATGTAACGGGTTTAATTCCTAGTTTGTTGATTTATAGTGCACAGTTTTGACCATGTGTCTGTACCGTGGTTTTCATTCCGGGGAGCATTTCTAGGGTTTCCACGTATATCATGTGATCTCTATGGTTGTTGGATGTTTATAACTTTTTACAACTTTAGGTCGACGTTAATTTTATTAACCTTAACTTGCAACCATGTTAGTTTAGAAAATTAATAATTAAAATTAATTTTTAGTTTATCGACTTCTAACCTATTCTCCCTCTAGTTAGTTGTATCGATTCGCAACAGTACTTTCAATTGGTATCAGAGCAAGGCTCTTGTATTTAGGACTAACATCTTGAGTAGATGCTTCATCTGCTGCGAATCTGTCATTTGTATCAGATGACTTTATGGCCATAGGCCATCTTGAGTGTGTTGGTTGCCAAATGACCAACCTTCATCTTTTCTAGTTGGGTACGTAGAGCACTCTACCCTTCTAGAATTGTGGTTCAATAATCGTTTAATCACTTTTCTCTTGCATGTTCATTACACCAGTAAGTTTCCCTGCCAAGTTTTGTCTTACGCAGAGGAACCATAGGGACCCTTTGTGTCGGCCCTCACACGTTATCAATGTGTCAACAATTTTTCCTGCCAAGTCTTCTCTTGCGTAGTGAGCTGACCCATTCCTTGTTCATTCCTTAGGTTGTCCTTAGGTGTTATTTTTGTGCCATTTGGTTATTTGTAGCCTTATCCTTAGACCTCGTGTCTCTGTTGTAGGATTTGGTGTTCTTTCATTTCCTCTAATTTTATTTCATCTAGAGAGGTTTTTTAAGAACATATATATACTATGTATATCTATTTTTGTTTCTCCTTATTATGCATGCTTGTGTGCTTGACATGCTTATAATATGTACGCATGTGGTATGAGATAATTTTTACCCTTATCAAGCATAGTTATTTTAAGAATTTTCATGTAATTTGGATTTTCCTCTTTCATATAAAATTATTCATGTACTTATACTATGAGTTGATAGTCGCATTATCTCACTTATTTTGCACACACTCTATGGGATCTTAATACTTGTGAGTCACAAGTTAGGTAATATATATAGTCTTTTGGTTATGAACTTACGATCTTGATTTAGATTGACCCACGTTTGTGGCTTACCTTAAGATTCTTTCTCTTGTCTAATTCTGCATCTGAACAACCACCTGTTATAGGTTTAAGTCGTTACTTTGTATGAGTGACCACCTATGTTCGGTGTGAGTCGCCATTCATGCGTTCCCTTTTGATAACAATAAGTTGTTATCTATATCCTATACTTTGTGTTAATCACAATTTTCAAACTATCTTAAAAAGTTTGTTTAGCCTTGTCTTCGGCTTTGGGTTATATATAGGCAAAATGTCTCGTGTGTGCCTTTTAGGTTAACAAGACTAAGGTTTGTGTGCATATCTTGAGGTCCAAATATTTTGGGTTTGCCTTCTCTTTCGAGCGCTTTGTTCATTTTCTTATGATAGAATTTGATTTCGTCTTATGTCTTATCATGTATGTTGCTCCTAAGCACAGAGTTCAGAGTTCACAATTCACAGTTAATAAAGAGATAACTTGAACTATGTATACTTAAGTTATTCCTTGCATGATTATATACTGATACATAGATTATCGATTTTTCATGCAGATTACTCAAATTTTTATGTGCTTATGTGAGTATTTTGTTAATCCTCCTCTCATAACCATGCTTATAATATGCAATTTAATTTTGTATATTGTATATTTATTTCTGCATGTTTTTGGGTATTTTTGGGACCGAGGGGGAGTGTTACTGGAGAAACTTCAGGGAGAATTAGAATGTCTTCGTGGTGGATGTTAACTCAGGGGGAGTTTCTATCATGGGTGTAGTTTTAAACTCTGAGTATATTCTTAGTCTCTTCCTTGTCAAACTATTTTCTATTGTACAATGATCAAGGAGCGCTCCAAGAGCGCCCGTGTTCTTCACACCCAAGCATCTCTCCTCGGGTGCCCTTATAACCGGTCGGGTTTAAATCAGAGACATCTATCCCATCGTCACTCCATCTTCCCAATCGCATTTCCCTCATTCTCTCTATGCGATTGCTTTCTTCACCCTAGGTTTTCACACCGCTGCCGGTTCCCCCCCTCCATTGTCGCTTATCCTGCGATTTTTAGGTTCTTGGCTCTACTCCATCTATTCTCTCATGGATTGTTTGTGCTCTAAGGATGGTGTACATCCCTCGTAGATGTTCGATGATCATTGGTGCAACATTTGCAGCGATGCCATACTTGTCGATGCTTCTCTCATTGATTATGGGTCTTCCTTTGTTTGGACTTCTCATCCTTCTTGCCGGAGGACAAAGTTCCTATAGTAGCCGACATGGGTTGTGAGGCAGGAAGAGACCCGTCTCTGAGTCACAGGACACCAATCGCCTGCCCACAGCCGCGGCTCAAGCTACCCACCTGACAATCGTACGGTGGGGATTTCGAATTGAGAGGAATATCCACTTTGTTGGTTTTGCCCCGATTATGGTTATGGATCACTTTGTGAAGCGTAGTTGCTTGAGTATCGGATTCGAACATGAGTTGATCTACCCAGAGATGGTACAAAACCATTATGTCTATACCTTTTATTTTCGGTTTGTGGTTTTGGGTGTTTGTGTCTAGGTTCTCCGTCTAGATCACATTTAGCAAGCCTACTCCGAATCCAGTACAAGGTATATGGAACCCACATACATACTCACATATGTATTTATCATATCATATGCTTTAGTGTAGTTTGTATTTTTGTTGCCTTAGAGAATTTATGACTTACTATGAATTCTATGCACTAACGCGTGAAAGGGGCATGAGCACCTTCAAGCGCTCAAAGAGTGCTTGAGTGGCATCGAGCGGCTAACATTACTTATGCCTTTTTTGATAAGCCGAGAGTTAAGATATTGAAGCGCCCGTAGAGTGCTCGAGTGCCTCTGTTTAATGTCTTATTTCTCATTGCCGAGAGTTTGGTGTTTGGGGCGCCCATAGTGCGCCCGTAGAGTGCTCGAGCTCAGCGTTGAAACCTCGATCTACTCTCACTGGTGCAGGTAGAAAAGGCGTGTAATCCTTAACTGCACTCGAAGAGCGCTCGAGCGCCATCAGGTGCTCGCAGCGTGCTCAAAGAGCTCTCTAGCGCCGGTGTATTTTTCTATATATACACAGCTAAACGGTAGCTAGGGTTGAGCCTTTTATTTGAGAGATTTAGTTACTGTGTGTCTTTCCTCCAACTTCTCTCTAGACCTCCCCTTCATCCTTATGCTTTCACATCTCCATTGAGATATAGTTTGAAGGTTATCTAGGTATCAAGAATCCACTATAGATTGTTCTAGTTGATACCTGATTCAATCTATCCATCAACCATATCATACACACACCTTCCTCACTAAACAAACACTTGGCCAAGGTAACTCGGAGCCGTCGTTGATACGGAGATGGGAAGCAGCTCCCGTGAACACTACAGGATCAATGAAGGCACTCAGGGAGCTACATCAACAATACCAGAGTTAGACATCCATGGGTATATGGGCATAAGTCTTTTTTTTGTATTTTGATAACTTTTTTGGTTTGTAGTAAAATATATTTGTGTGTTCGTGTCGTGGTTTTCATCCTGAGGGTTATTTTTCCGTAGGATGTCCACGTAAAAGCATGTGTACTTATTTTATGGTTGTTGGTATTGGTTCATGGTTCATTTTATCCATTCCGCTAGTGTTAACTTATTAGTTTTTCTTTATCAGTAATTAACTTATTAGTTTGATAGGACAAAAAGTTAAACTCGTAAAATAGTCCGACTAATATTTGTTTACAATGGTAATAAACCTATTCATCCCCCCCCTTTAGGTTTATATAAGTGGTTGGTAGCTATAATTTCAAGAAGTAAGTGGGTTTAGCATTTAAGTGTTAAAGATTATAATGACTTGACACATTTTAATTTTAATTTTTATTCAAATTAATTTTTTAAGTTTTAAAAGTATTTATTAGATGAAAGGCTTTGCAATCAAGCTTGATTTTGCTTTTGATATATAACAACTAATTGATTTGATTAATATGGGAGTTGTAAGCCCAAAGATTTTGGTTTGAAAATAATAACACATTGATTTGTTTGTTATTAATGATTTGTTTGTGTTTGAGAAAGTAATCATCAGGTTAAAATCAATATATTGAAAGCAATGGAAAAAGTTAAGAGAAGATTGAGGATGTTGAAATCTATGGATGTAACGCCTCAAAACCCGGTGCACTAGAAACTAACCGTGGAACCCAAACCTTAGGCTTAAACGAAGCCAAAAGTGAAACTAGTCTTTTAAAACTTAAGAGAAAACCATTAGGTTTTAAATCGTTTCCAACCTAAACAATACCTTGGTGAACAAAATCATTTTATACCGAAAATAGTATAAATACTATACTTGGAAAGTTTCCCAAATGTTTGTCATTATGCCCCCAAATTTTACAAAAATTTGAACCATTTTCAGACCGCCCAGAAAACAGGGGACTGCTCGAGCGCTCACGTTGATGAGAATTTTCCAAGGCAAAGTCTAATTGTCAAAAATTTTCCTAAAAATCAGTTTTTCTTAAACCAATGAAAAACCTAACTATCAAGCATCTCTACCAAGTATAAACGCAGACAAACGAGACCTAAATCACCCACCCGGCATATCGGCCTCCCCACAAGCAGTATATAAACATGTTAAAATAGATAAATAAATAAACCAATGCCCCAGTACCTGGAAACACACAGTTTCTAAACGCAAGGGTACAAACTACTAAAACCGAAAGCAAGGCATAAACAGGTTGCCAACTAAAAAGAAAGCTAAAGCATAATCTATAAAAAAAAATAAGCTATAAAGCAATAAAGATCTTCCAGGATCTCCCTCCTCAGTCAACTACGTCCCTGCTGCGATCACTTGCCTTGTCAAAGACAACGTGAGCCATGGGCTCGAAGGAAACAAACTACCGGTGAACTAAACATGCTTTATGAGGATGACATGTGATATGAACATAGAGTTTAACCAAAATCGATAAAGATACAGTTATCGCATCATCATAATTGCAAAAAAGAGATATAATGTAAGCCAAACACCTTATACAACAAGTATAAGCAAATAACCCTAGTCTATGCGACTTGTCCAAGTTTAAACAGTTTACAGGATATTCTAATACAGAACTAAACAACTAGCAATATCCATGCCAAACCATATCTATAACCAAGATATAACAATTTATATTACACGTATAAATAATAGATCCAAGCCTACCGCGTGTATACGAACTAGGAGACAAAGCCTAAGCATAAATAATACAATGATATACATACATGATATCAAAATAGCAACCACGAAATATACATGATAGTATAATTCTATGTACCCCATACCCACCCACCGGATACGAAAACCAATAACATGACAACAACTACCATAATCATAGGAACATAACAGGATACGTTCACCCCAACCTACCCGATAGCCTATCCAAATATCGAAACATATAGCACAACCAAATCTAACGGGAAGACATCAACCACATATATGTAAGTAGTAACAATAAGACAAGAATGAGGCATCCTCAAACCCTAAACCAGGAACCATCCCGGACCCACTGTCTGCAACCCATCAACCATTATTGAAAGAACAGTTTGATACTTAGAGGCAAAGGTGTCCCTCTATTAATAGCTCATTCCTAACCCGGATATCCAACCCACCATACAGAGGTGATAAGTGTAACATGGACACTATCATTAATTAATCAACTAACCAGGACTACCAAACAAAAATACATTTTCCCCTATAACGAATATAGGCTATGTCCCATACTATAACTTATAAACATTACAACTCACTTAGAATATGTAGGATTCACAATATATCCCACATGAACAATAATTGTAAATCAATAACAGCATCGGGACTCACCCAAAAGGAATCGACCCTAAAATAGTATCATTTCACTTCCTTGTTCGTAGGGTAGGGCACCCTGAGCATCGGGTCTCACCAAAGCGGGCTCTACCATAGAATAGTATTATCTCACTTCTTTGTTCGTAGGGCAAGGCACCCTGAAAACCCATCAGGATGTCTCCTAGGGAATAGGCACGGAAGCCAATCACATCAACCACGCCTATAGCAAGTGCCATACTTGCTATAACACCGCAAAGATGTATAACAAGCATGAAAGCCAATCAACATCAACCACGTCTATATCAAGTCTAATGATTACCTTCCGACGGTCTGCCAGCAGGCCCAAGGGAAACTATACTTGCGATAGCCCCGTGAAGATGGACAACATGCATGAAAGCCACTCATCATTGGGAGTCACCCGCCCGATAAGATAATTTGAGTCTACAATAGGCACAAAAGCCACTCATGTCACCTAGGCAAGCAATGATATATAACAAGTAATATATATCAAATCCTACATAATTGATAATACAGCAACCATCACCCGAGGACATATAACATGTAATACATCAACTCCTTACACAACAAGTAAATTTAGCAACAACCATCAACCCGTGGATATATATAATAGGCCACATATATCAACTCCTTATTCAATAGATAGTCTAAACTAGAGTACCATGAGTAGTATCACCAGCTATATTATGACAACATGCA
>JAULLH010470522.1:0-11663 GCA_035668455.1 Sarracenia alabamensis
GATTGTTTCGTTTAATTACTAGGAGGCCTACTAGTTTATTACTCGTTACAATCTACTGCTAAGTTAGATATCAAATCTGTAATTGTTTGAGCCCTCTAACTTCTGAAGCAACTAGGATTAAAAAATTTGTTGCGTTAGAAATCATTGGATCTTGGGAAGAACGCTCGTCTAAATTAAATGCAACTGCTTGTTCTTGTGTTATTTAGTTTCATCGATCTCTCTAATTCTTAAGGCTGCTATTAAATTTAACCTTTAGCGCTTGTCTTGGGTTGTTTAATAATTAGGGTTGATGAGATCGCGTGTTTTCTAATTAAATATGATTAATGAGAGATAGGAAAATATTCCAACGGTGAATATTCAAAACTTGAATTGATTTATATTTTCATCAATAAACAGTTGTGGGATTCCAATGGTCGATGTTGACATAGACCGAGGTTTGTTCTTTTGATTAACTTTGATACTTTAATTTGAATTGCTTCTTTGTTGTTTCTCATAAAATTATTTTTGTCATAATCAAACCCCCCCTCCTTGTTCACAGATCATAAAAATAGGCAAGTTACTCTCCGTGGGAACGATCCATACTCGCACTACTACATGTATTTTTATGAATTGTAGATTTTATATTTTGTTGCCTACGACAGCACACCACGGGGCGATTATCCCACTTGATAAGCGAGGCAACGCTCTTGGTCCAGTTGCCATGGAGGTAGATGGTGGTGCAGGGCTCGGTATGTTCGGTGGGGGAGATGACAAAGGGAGATTAGTGGGTGGTGGTATAGAGGCGGATGTAGTGGTGGATGATGTTGGTGAATGGCAACTTCTTCTTGGACGGGCGATCAATGACTTCCCACATTTAACCGATCATCATCGCAGGGATGGAGAGCTGATGGTTGTGGTAGAGGGCGTACAAAGCGCAGACTTTCTCATTGTGGTGCTCGTCCATGTGGGTGGTAGGGAAGGCATTGTGGTTGAGCACCGTGTCAGCAAACATAGGCTGATTGTCAGTTCTCCCGTGGCGGGCGATTGTGGAGCCGCGAGGTGCACGAGACTCAGAGAAGGTGTGGGCCATATCTCTAGGAGTGATAGTGTCGGGGATTGATGAGCGTTTATCATTGTCGACATCATCCTCGGTGCCAAAGATGTTGAGGACATAAGCGAGGAGCTGGGGGTCGATCTCTATATCGAAGTCGTCGATGTGTATCAGTAGGTACTCCACCCAGCTGCCCTAGTCATCGGTCTTGTACGCCCGATCCATGTTTTGGTAGAATCGACGGACAAGACGGGGGACCGGGGCCTCGAATCGGCCGAAGTGGCCACCAAAGCAATGAGCATGGAGAAGGTGGATGCCCATTTGAGCGACCGGGCATAAGGCGAGAAAGGAATTGCCCACCGAGAAGTGCGTCGTGTAGTGGAGCGCGTTGGTGAGCCACAACATGGTGGGGATGGTAAAGCATTCTCGGGCCGGTGGTTGGTTGCCTTTGCGTCGCAGGGCGTAACCTAGTGGGTGAGGTGGCGGCGTTGATTGGAAGTGGTTTCAATTGCTTGAGATGTAGTAACCTAATTTATTTTATTTAATAATTTAATTTAATATATAGTCAAAAGGATTTTTGATTTTATCCCCGGATATTTTGGCAAAAATTTAAAATTTTCTTTTAAGAGAAAAGCTTTTGTTTATACTTATGTATTTATTTATATTTTTCTAGAATTTTCTACAAAAAAGGGGAAATAAGTTTTTTATTTTTAGAAAAGCTTTGGCAAACTCGCATAATACACACACACGCAAAAGAGGGAGAGGGAGAGGGAGATCGCGAGAGGGAGAAGAGAGATCGGGGAAGAAGGAGAGGCCGCAGGCCATCCCAACCGGCGCTGACCACCGTCAACCACTGTTGACGTCCGTCGCTCCACCACCGACACCAACCGACATCAGCAAAGACGAAGAACAGAGACGGAGCACCGAACCGCAAGTCGCGCCTTCGACTGTTGGATTGCATATTTTTCAATGATTTCATAATGAATCAAATTTGTGGTTGTCAAACCCTATCAGAACCTCACGGTGACCCTGTTTTGAATCTTGGCTTTGTATTTTGAAATTGATATTAGAAATGAAATTGAACCAAGTGATAACTACCCAAGCGTGCTAGAATGAGGTAGGTCCAATCCAATTTGATTTTTGGACAGATTACGGTTTCGATTGGGTTTATGGCCTAAACTTCAGAATTTTGACCTAATTGTTACAATTTTGGGAAATTGAGAAAACTTTATCGGAGGCTCTGTTGTTTGAAGCTTATCGCATTAATTCTCTGATTAAATTTGTGACAATAACGTAGATCAAGCCATAAACTAAGGTAATGTTTAGTTTTAGAGAAAGTCTTGTTTCAGGAACTTACAATATCTCTTGTTTCAGGAATCTATAGTGTTTCATTAATTATGTTTTTGATTTCATTTGTGGTAGGAATACTAAGAAATTGATAATAAATTTGGAGTAATTGAAGTAAAAATTTTCTTTTGAGGTTAAGCCATTTCCTAGCTTTCGTTGGAAATTTCTTTGCTTGAAACCTAGTCCTGGAATTTTGGTAATTTAATGTATTTGTTATAAGGACTGCCGATTCTTTTGATCGCAAAGAATTTATGTTAATTCTTGGACTAAATTTGTATGGGTTATAGACTGATTTTGTAATTGAATGGTTTCAGCTCATACTTTGCTACATCAGCTGCCAGATAGTTTGGAGAATATGATTGTTCTATCGATTTATGATCAAGTTGGAGAATTTATATTTTCATGAGTTGTGGGAACCATTAGAGGTTTATATTGAATATTGAAATCGTGCTCATGATGCGAAATTGGAAATTTAGTCATCAACGCTACAAATCACTATGTTTAATTTATGTTAGAACGGGAAATTTGTGGGACATGTGGAAATTGACAACTATTGTACAATGATGAAGTGTTGATAGTAAAATTTAACTCTGAAGTTACATAGGTTAAATAGAGTTGAACCTTTAAATTTGAGAGTAAAGATTGGAGTATACATAGTTCATATCAAAATCATAAAATAATAAGGAAAATGGGTCGACCAATGAAAACATGACATTGAAATGAAAAGTGTGCATATGATTTAATATGAACTTGATAATAGTTATGATTATGCACATGAGTTGTAAAATGAGCTTTGGAAATAAGGTTGAACACCAATTTAAAGGTGTGGACTTGATATGAGCAATTATGGTTCATAATTGTTGTGAATACGAACATAATCGATTTTCAAGTTTAATGAAGGCATAAGTTGTGTTGTTTGACAGAAAATGTACACTTGCGTTTTAGTTAAGGCACTTGATAATTGATAGGTAATTTAGGTTTGCCCTTACTTTGATGAATCCAATGAATTATCCTCGTGGTAGTACCTCCGTCGTTCGATGTTATTTGGATGAAATGAGAGGTGTGTAGTTTGATGTTGTTGCGTGAATTTGAGTTATATTGTTGGATAGTGTTTGGAGTATATGAGAATGCTTAGGCTCCCTTACACATAGCCTACAGATATTGTGGTTAAACTTAAACCCATGAAAATATGTTTAGATTTTGTGTTATGTTGGATCCAAAACCTAGATAACACAACGTATCATGTGAGTTTTGTTAGTATTATTAATTGTTATTCTGATTCCTTAGAAAAGCCTATACATTGGGTTGTGGATCCATAAGCTTACTTGAGATACTTAAGAAGTTTTAAGCTAACATGTATTAGATTTTATTTCGATAAAGTAATTGTGTGACTGGATTTGCGCAAGCTCTCGTATAATAGCCTCTATTGTTTACGACTGGATTATGTGTTGATTAGAATATCACTTTGATTGATATCTTTATGTTGGTTATGAAATTTATGTGGATACTTTTATGTTGGTTTTTTATCATAGTTTGGTGATCCTTAGGCTCCCTTTAAATAGCCTAAGCTTTTGTAGTGAGATTTATCGTTGGATAATCGGTATAGGTACCCTTGCACATTATATTTGTGCGTACATGTGAGTTGATCCTTGTGATCTGTTTGTGTACATTACTTGTGTCTTTGCACTTTAATGAGTTGATCCTTGTGATCTGTTGATGCACATTGCTTGTGTCATTGTGCTTTTATGTGATGGATGTTTGTGATGTGGTTGTGGGGACTAGAGAGGGGTAGTGGTGGAGTCTCAGTCTTTCAACTAGCATTGAAGTGAGCTGTGAGGTTGGTCCACGTTGACTTATTCCGTGGGGGTTGTACAATGGGGGATGGCCACTTCCCAATATACGTTGAAGTGAGCCGTATGATTGGTCCACGATGGGAGTTCCATGGGGGTTGTACAACTGAGATGAGACTCACCGTTTACCCATGGTCCGTTCCACGGGTGTGTGTGCGTATGTACAGGTAAAGTTTACGAGCTATGGTGTAGGACATAGCATGTCTACTTTACGATACGTGGGTGTGTGAGTATGTACGCCTAACGTTTACGAGCTATGATATGGGATATAGCTTGTTTACTTTACGATGCATGGTGTGTGGTATGGATTATGTGTAAACTATACATGTGAGCATGAGCACATTATCCCATTTGGGATGTAGATGCACCTACCTTAGTCTTTTAGTTTCTTTTACAGCTTTTGACACATGGCACCATGTATCACGCTTTAGAGAGATGAGAGTAGATCTTTCCTTATGCTTTTGGTTACATCGTCCAGCATGTGGTAACCATTTCCCCTTTTTATGAGTTAGATTTACCACCACATGGTAACTTATACTTGTTAGCGTATAAAGTATAGCTATTAACTATCTTGAAGTTGTGAATTAAGCTTAATGGGAAAGAAAACCTGGTTTTTCAACTGATATACTTTTACCCAAATCTTTTGGGGTAACATGGGGTTTTACCCAAAAATTCGATTATGCAGGCATGGTTTTGGACAACAAAAATGATAATGATTTTACCTCTAAAATCATTTAGTTATACTACTACATAATCAAACTTGTATATCATTTTGTAATTTATTTTGTCTATTATCCTGCAACTGTGGCTCTGCCACCATAACATTTTTCAGATTAAGCAAAAGGTGGCTTTTGATGATTGAAGCTAGGAAGGGATAAGCAGGAGCTAGCACACTTTTATTTTATTTATGCATTTCATATTCCTAGTTTCGGAAGAATGTATTATCACTTGTATTCCATTTCTGTTGTTGGATTACTGTACGACCATAAGGCCATTTATCATTCAGTTGTTTTCATGTGAGATGTCGTTGGGTAGTTCTATATTTTTTTCCGATTTAGTTAGCTTTTGATTAGATTTGCAATGGGTTGCAAGTGCCTAAGGGCCACCCTTGTTATATTGAGATTTCCTATTGATTAGTATTGTAGTTGCGTAGGTAATCGGCTTGATATAGCTTAGAATAGTCTAGGTTTTCCGCGGATGGGTATTGTTGTTATTCATATGTCTAGGTAACTTGTTTACAAGCCATTGCCCATTTCGAGAATATCCAAAAACAGGGGAAACTCTGCCGAAATTTATAAAAATTTAAAGAGTTAGAATATTTTTCAATGTTTTTCCTAAAATTTCTTAACAAGAAAAATACTCTTATTTTTCTTAAATCGGTGTTTTAAAGAAGGAAATATTCGGCATGAAATTCGGTATCCGGTATTTGGATAATTCCGTATTAGATAATTTATTGGTTTAGGTCGGGACATTACAGATGGTATCAGAGCTCTAGGTTAGAATACCTTGAGGTTGTAGGAAGGGTCATGTGTTATGCCGAGAGAGTTTCATGTTGCATTCATGATATAAGTGTGATTGTATGCTCATCTAGTAATAACAACCGACTTGTGCATACTATGTGGTTATGTGATTATGTGAGCATGGAGGTAGGACATTGAGGATGATATTTCTTGCCTTTGGCATCTGGTTAACTACCTTGGGAGTCTAATTAGGAGAGTGCGTCGTGAAAACTCATTCTAATTAGAAATCAAAGCTAGTTGTTCGGATTGAGGTATCACTCCAATTAGCCTCCTCGATATATGATGATGTATTGGTGTGCTTTTGTGCTTACGTGTATAGATATTAGCATACGCTGTGATAAGGTCGTTATTCCCTAGACTTTTGCTATCTTACCAGAGGGATTAGGATAGGGAGGAATATGTGAGAATGGGTAGACCTATTAGTTAGGTGGTTACCCGAGATATTTTTGTTGATGTGATGTTCGCACGTCATGAGCGGTTCTATGTCGTGGTGCCCTTGTCATATGCATAGCAGTGATGACCCTTGGTGTATGAGTTGGATCAATTCTTAGTTTGATATGGCGAGAGGTATTATCATTCTATGAGGCTAGAGTCATGTTATTGACCCACGTGTGATAGATGAGACGTTTTGATTAAGATGATTTTGGCGGATCATGTGGATCAGTTGTGTATTGATGGAGCTATCCGTTATGTGAGGCGTTGCACCTAAGTGGGGGAGCTGCAATGATTTCGATTCGTTGAGATTTCGGGGACAAAATCTTCTAAGTGGGGGAGGTTGTAATAACTTAATTTATTTTATTTAATAATTTAATTTAAATTATTGTCAAAAGGATTTTTGATTTTATCCCCGGATATTTTGGAAAAAATTTAAAATTTTCTTTTAAGAGAAAAGCTTTTGTTTGTACTTATTTATTTATTTATATTCTTCTAGAATTTTTTACAAAGAAAAGGGGAAATAAGTTATTTATTTATTTTTTAGAAAAGATTTGCCACACTTGGGTAATACACACACGCAAAAGAGAGAACAGGGAGAGGGAGATCGCTAGAAGGAGAAGAGAGATCGAGGAAGAATGAGGGGCCGCCGGCTATCCCAACAAGCGCTGACCACCGCCGAGCACCACCAACCACCATCGACCTCCGTCGCTCCACCAGCGACACCAACCGGCATTAGCAAAGACGGAAAACAAACACAAAGCACTGAACCGCATGTCGCGCCTCCGACAGTGGGATTTCTTCGATTCTAGTTCGATTTTCTTATAATTTCTACAATCAAGGTAGGATTCTAGACCCTTTAAATCTATCTATTGATATGGATTGCATATTTTTTAACGATTTAATGATGAATCAAATTTGTGGTTTTCGAACCCTATCCAAACCTCATGGAGACCCTATTTTGAATCTTGGATTTTGATTTTGAAATTGATATTAGACATGTAATTGAACCTAGTGATAACTACCTGAGCTTGCTAGAATGAGGTAGGCCCAATCAATTTTGATTTTTGGATAGATTACGGTTTCGGTTGGGTTTATGACCTAAACTTGGGAATTTTGACCTAATTGTTACAATTTTGGGAAATTGACAACACTTTATCGGAGGCTCTGTTGTTCGAAGTTTATCGCATTAATTCTCTGATTAAATTTGCGACAATAACGTAGATCAAGTCATAGACCAAGGTAATGTTTAGTTTTAGAGAAAATCTGGTTTTGGGAACTTACAGTATCTCTTGTTTCTGGAATCTATAGTGTTTCATTATTTAAGTTTTTTATTTCATTTATGTTAGGAATACTATGAAATCGACAATAAATTTGGAGTAATTGAAGTAAAAATTCTCTGTTGAGGTCTAACCATTTCCTAGCTTTCATTGGAAATTTCGTTGGTTGAAACATATTCCTTGAATTTCGGTAATTTAAGGTATTGGTTAAAAGGATTGCTGATTCTTTAGATCGCAGAGAATATATGTTAATTCTTGGACTAAATTTGTAGGGGTTAGAGACTGATTTTGTGATTGAATGGTTTCAGCTCATACTTAGCTGCTTCGGCAGCCAGATAGTTTGCGGAATATGATTGTTCTATCGATTTGTGATCATGTTGGAGAATTTATATTTGGATGAGTTGTTAGAACCGTTTGAGGTTTAAATTGAATATTGAAATCGTGCTCATGATGCGAAATTGGAAATTTAGTCATCAACGCTACAAAGCACTATGTTTAATTAAAGTTAGAAAGGGAAATTTTTCGGACATCATAAGAACATCCCCTTTCCCCCGATCTCCTGCACCTTTAAACTCGCCCACTATGGCTGAAGATCGCAATGATAACATTACTGGAAATCAGCAGAATGAACAAGCCGATCAAGCCGATCCACAACTCAAAGCATTAATCGAATATTGCATTCCAACGACTTATGAGTCTGCCACTTGTATAGCACCCAGCAACACTGGGCACGACAACTATGAAATAAGAACAAATTTGTTGCAATTACTGCTCCTATTCCACGGACTAAGTAGTGAGGACCTATATAAGCATATTGACAAATTCTTGGAAATATGGTCAACCATGAGGATTAACAGCCTACCGGAAGAGGCCAAAGACCTAATGTTGTTCTCATTCTCACTCCGAGACAAAGCCAAACATTGGCTCAAGTCTCTTGAATCTAACACTATAACAATATAGGCTAAGCTTCAACAGGACTTTCTCTGTAAAGTTATTTCCCATTGGTAAAACTAATCAAATATATAGCGCTATAATGAGTTTTACTTAATTAGACGGCGAGACATTCCACGAGACATGGGAAAGACTTAAAGAGCTTATAAGGAGATGTCCCCATCACCAAGTCCCAAAATGACAGCTAGTTCAAAACTTCTATGAAGGTCTGTTTCCACAGTATCGTCAATATTTCGACGCCTCGTGCGGCGGTGCTTTTATGCTCAACAATGAGATAGGTGCTTGGATCCATCTGTAAAAGTTGAGCGAAAGCTCACAACACCAAGCGTCAGTCTGTCGCACTGATAGGGCGGCAACTCAAAAGACGAGACGACATTACAAGGTAACGCATAACGTTGATCTATCAGACCAAGTAAAGTCCATCATAGAAAAGCTTGATAATCTGTTAACTACCGGCCTACCCATAGCTCAACCAGCTCCACAACCCATGCAAGAAGTTTGCGCCTTGTGTGCAAGCCCTGCGCACATTGTCACCGAGTGTCCTACCGCTGAACAATTCCCTGATTTTTTCCAAGTGCAAGTTAACGTTACTCAAGAATTCACCCGACCAGGTAAAGACCCAAACACCAATACCTACAAACCTGGTAGGAGAAACCATCCCAATTTTAGATAGAGAAATCAACAACCGTCCACTGGATATCCTCACCTAGGCCCATCTACAACTCCTATAACCAATAGGCCTACCGTCCCCCACAACAGCAAGCACCAACTCCAACACCTCGAGCCCTAGGGTTTAAGGAGACTATGTTAAAAGCCCTGAAAGACTTAGATGTAAAAACTCAACTTTTGAGTTGTCACTCTCATTCTATCCCCAAGATGGAAACACAAGTAGGGCAGATGGCAATCGCACTTAACCATCGAGAGGATGGTAAATTACCGAGTCAACCAATGGAAAACCCCAAAGGCAAGTACATAATCGACAGCAACCCTAGCAGTAGTAATGTATACCACGAGCAAGCAACGGTTGTGACGACCCTATAAAGTCGAAAAGAGTTGGAATCCTGACCAATACCAAGCAAATCTCAGCCAACACCCATCCTTACAACAGTCAAGCAGTCTAAAGAACCGAATAATACCTAGCCTACAACCACTCAGCAGGCACCTATTTCTGCATCACCACCAAAAGATCCATTCGAGGAGGCACTTATGGCCCCTCCAGTTCTCCCGAAAGAACTATAGACACCATTCTCATCCTTCCTAGAACCACAAGCATCTCAGCACAAGAAAGGACCACCAATGACCGACGTGCTTGTATTATTCAAGCAAGTCAAAATAAACATGCCCCTCCTTGATGGTATTCAATAAATTTTGTCTGACGCAAAGTTCTTAAAAGACTTATGCACTCAGAAACATAAGACGAGCGTCCTTAAGAATGTGCTACTAACCGAGCACGTTAGCTCAGTCCTAAGATATGATTTGGTCCCAATGTTGAAAGACCCATGGATCCCAACAATCTCATGTGTAATCGGTGATCATCAGATCGACTGGGCACTCTAAGACTTAGGAGCTAGCATAAAGCTCCTCACATATTCCGTCTATGAATAGTTTGGTCTTTGAGAACTTAAACCAACCCCTGTCGGTCTCCAGTTTGTTGATAATTCAAGGAAGGTCCCCCTATTTCCTGTCGACTTTATACTACTAGACACCGAACAGGACACAAATACGAGTAGGCAAACACTTGCCATTCTTGGATGCCCGTTTTTTGCCACAGCTAATGCTTGTATCAACTACCGTACTGGGGTAATAGACATTTCTTTTGGCAACATCAAACTTCAGCTTAATGTTTTTCATGCCTCCCACCACCCCGCACTAGAAGTCGATTGATTTGCAATTGACCAAATTGAGGAGGCAACACAGCAAGACCTACCAGCAATCTTTACTGACGACCCCCTGGAAGCTTGTTTGGCTTCCTTATGGGAGATTTTTTTAGTCCTTGACCTGACCGTCAATGCATCCAACGCCGAGCTTGAAATGGTAGATTACATAGGCACGCCTCCATCGGTGTCTCAATTTGAGGAATTACCCCCACTCTCATCCATACCCGTCATACCATCGCTAGAAGCCCCACCAGCACTTGAGTTGAAACCACTCCCGAGCTCACTCAAGTATATCTTTTTGGGACGTTGTAGTACCCTGTCAGTCATTATTTCCTCTGATTTAATGCCTACCCAAGAAGAGCAATTGATGCAGTCCTTATGGCCCTTAAGGGAGCCATAGGGTGGATGGTGGCCGATTTGAAAGGAATTGACCCATCTGTTTGCATGCATCGCATCCATTGTGTAGAGGATGGTAAGCCTACACGCGAAATGCAACAGAGATTGAATCCCAACACAAAAGAGGTTATTAAACAAGAGGTAGTCAAACTGCTAGATGCATGTATCATCTACCCAATCTCAGCTAGCAAGTGTGTGAGCCCAACACAAGTTGCACCCAAGAAATCTGGGCTCACCGTAGCATTAAATGATAAAGGAGAATCCATTCCCACTCACACGACCACTGATTGGCGAGTGTGCATTGACTACAGGAAGAGGATCACTTTCCTTTACCATTCATTGATGAAATCCTAGCGCATTTAGCTAGACAAAGCTATTTCTTCTTTTTGGACGGCTACTCCGGCTATAATCAGGTACCCGTGTACCCCGAAGACCAAGTGAAGTCAACTTTCACCTCCCCCTTTGGCACATTCGCTTACAGGCGTATGCCATTTAGGCAATGTAATGCACCTGCCACCTTTCAAAGGTGTATGATGTCTAACTTCTCCGACATGATAGGGAAATTCCTTGAAGTTTTCATTGATGATTTCTCTGTGTTTGGTTCTTCATTCAAAGACTGTCTCTCAAATCTGACACTAGTATTGAAACGCTACCAAGAGACAAACCTTGTACTTAGCTGGGAGAAGAGTCACTTCATAGTCCAATAAGGAATCATGTTAGGACACGTAGTCTCCAAACGCGAAATAGAAGTGGATAAAGCCAAAGTCAACCTTGTTGGTCCCACAAAGGCAACCTAGAGGGGGGGTGAATAGGTTGACCCAAGACTATGGTCACTTTTTGATTATCTTTCACAAACTTAAAACTCTTTTTGAAAACTTAATCTTGCAAATAAAAAGAATTAACTTTGCAGCGGAAATGAGAAAATAAAAGCAAGAATTAAAAGAGATAAGGAAAAGATAATGCAAACCACAACACCAAAA
>JAULLH010471623.1:0-11663 GCA_035668455.1 Sarracenia alabamensis
AATATTCGAGGGCATTTTTTGTATTTGGCACACCTAGGGATTTATCCCTAGGTGGCCGGCCCTTGGAGGTGGTGGTTGCCTAATTGGATATTTCTTAGATATATTCATATATCTTAGATAGCAAAATATTAGGCAAAGAAATATTCTAGGAGAGATTTTAGGAGATTATTTCTCTCTCTCTCTCTCTCTCTCTCTCTCTCTCTCTCTCTCCTTTTATCTCTCTATGGTCGGCCATTTATAGGGTGTATTTTAATTATATATTTAGTGTATATATTGTGTGTATTTTAGGAAAAATAATATATGTATATTTTCTTAAAATACATGGGACTTATATATACAAAATATTGAGAATTAAAAAGGAACCATAGTCTTGCAATACCACCAAGCCGCCGCCCCCTTCTCCTATCTCTCAATTGATCTTCAATTTCGGTGGAGAATTCTAAGTGTGTTAAAGCCTGAAAGACTCGACTTGGATCGGTGCCCACACGTCAGATTCAAGACGTGCGAGGATTATACGTGAGAAGATCTCGCGGTGGTCTCTCCTACAATTTGGAACACCCGAAACTTCACGACAAAGCTTCTATCGGTATAATTCTGTCCCACTTGATATACATTGTTGCTTTTCATGAAAAATGGGTAATCAAAACATTTTTTAAACTTCCGCTGCGCTGGCTCCAACACCCAATCCACACCTGTACATGCAACCAAAGAAATTACCTGCCCGTAGTTTCTCACCAAACAAGCAATACATGATAAATGGCCCTAGGGCCATACAACGGATCCCTAATCCAACAAGATCTACAATAGATACTGTTAGCCTAGAACTCGCTCAATCAAGCCTTATTTTAGTTTTGATTATAACAACCATTGACCTATGTCTTTGATCATAACAACACATTAATCTGTTGTTGTTAATGCTTGCTGGTATATGAGAAAGTGTTGTCAGGCTTTAACCAAGTCTGTCACAACAAAAAGTCAAGCCTTTCAAGGCTCAAGATCAAGCATTAGAGCCATAGGCCATAGGCCCTCTATAATGGATCGCCTTCTTATATTGAGCAAAGAAGCTCAAAAGAATGGTAAGTGTAGATCATTACTCTAACTCAAGCTGGGCAAAACAACCTAAGGTTATGGACCCTTTTGAGACTTGAGATTGAAGGTCATGAAAGAAGAGGAACAACAACACCTCATGTGGCAAAGCTCTCACCTTCTGATATATTGATTAAAAAGTACAAATAAGCTCAAAGCTTCTTTGTTACTTGAGGTGCCTCAACAGGAATCAAAGCTCACACCCTTTGATGTGTTGATCAAGAAGTATAAGCAAGATCTAAGCTTACTTATTACTTGAGGTGCCTCACCTTGAGATCAAAGCTCCCACCTCCTTGATGTCTTGATCAAGAAGTATAAACAAGCTCAAAGCCTGTTTGTTACTTAAGGTGCTTTAGCAGCGATCAAAGCTCACACCCCTGTATGTGTTGATCAAAAAATACAAGCAAGCTCTAAGCGTACTTGTTACTTGAAGTGACTCATCGACATTAAAGGGTAAACATCATCCCAGCCATCATTTATTTGGGCTAGAATTGGATTGAGCAGTAGAGCCAAGCTGAAAGATGGATCGACACCCAAGTTATATTCTATGTAGATTAAGGCCACAACAAAGAAATGGGTCACCCTATTCAATCTGCTTAGTTGTTTCTTTGTCATTGAAAATCCTCTGACTCTAAGTCAATTTTCAAGGCTTAAATGAAGAAACAAGATTTGTGAGCAAAGAAGAAGAGAAGAAATATGGATAAAGTATTCCTATGTCTTCAAGTAATCTCTTTCTTTCTAAGTTTGGCTAACTCATTTGGCTCATGCCAAATAGCTTGATTACCTAGAGGTGATCATGCTTCAAGCTAAGAATCCTCAAGTCAAACATCACAAAGAAGTGCTCTATATCTTCGAAGAATCAATTTTGGATTCATTGATGTATGAATTAGTGTTTTTCAATAAAAGAAGCTTAAAGCTTCTACAGATTCAAGAAGAACTGAAGCTAGAGCCAATATAGCTTAATTTATCATCAAGGAAGTTCAGGATTGTTCAAAGAACATCCAATTCCTCATGGAGCTCGTGCTTCATATAAAAGATGTAGTAGAAGAGCTCAAGCATCTATGGAAGATGCTAGATGCCAAGCTATCGAGAAGATCTAGTCCAAGTCCAAGAGGATTGGAATCGAAGTTCTTGATAATGGATTATCCTAGGAAAAGCTGACTCGTACTCAGTATCTTATCTATAACCTTCTCCACCAAAGGAATTCATATACAAGACTTATTTCTTTGAAAAGAAGTCCTTTAAACCTTTAATCTTCATATAAGATTTGCCTCACTTGGAGCTCTAATGAAGAAGATATGAAGGTTCGTAGTTGAAGTTTTCTTCAGCAAAAGATCGATCTTTGCTATGAAAAGATCGATCTTTGCTATGAAAAGATCGACCTTTAGGCTCTGTTTAGTGTGTATGATCGATCCCTTTCTTGTAATGATCAATCGCTCATCTAAAGATCAATCGTTCAAAGAAAAACATCGATCGTCAAAGATAGATCATGTCAAAAAGATCGATTGTATAGAAGTAAAATATTGATCGTGTCAAGCTAAAAGATCGATCGTATCATATAAAAGATCGATCGTCTTAAGGAAAGATCGATCGTCTTAAAGAAAGATCGATCATATCCAGTTTTAGATTGATCGTCTCAACCAAAAGATCAATCGTCAAAGGTACAAACCGTTAAAATATCGATCCATTCAGTTTAAAGATTGACCTATATTTACCGAGGCATTTCTCTCTCGGGTTTTCAAAAAGATCGATCTCTCTACCAAAAGATCGATCCATTGCCTTTAGCCATTTATAAAAAGATCGACCGTAGTCATATACGATCGATCTATGCATTTAAGCTAACCCAAAAAGATCGATTCTTATATAAAAAGATCGATGTATTGTCTTATGCAAAACAAACGAATATCGATCATTTCTCAACAACGATCGAGCATTTCAAGACAACCTCAAAAAGATCGATCCCTTACAAAGTAAAGATCGATACTTGCAACAAAGCATTCAAAGTCTGTTGTTCTCAACGGTAACTTATTTCAGCATTAAATACTCCAACGGCTACCAGACTCTGCTCTAACGATCACAACTCATGAAGTCTATATAAAGGGAGCTTTTCAAAGAAGATCTGGTTGTTGAACAAGGAAGAAAGAAAAAGAACAAGAAAGAAAAATCTTCCAACCCCATTCTCTGTTTTCAACTCAGAATTCATTGTAATATCTATTGAGCTTTTGGTCTAGGCTTTTGCCAGACTTGTATCTTTTCTTTTCTCTTTTGTTGTGCATTTATTATACATATTTTTAGAGAAAAAGAGAGATTATTGCAGTGAGCTTTTTATATTGTAAATCACCTCACAAAGGAGGAAAACGGCGCTGTCACTACAAGTTGCTGCTACAACATTTTTAGAGCAAGGTTCATCCAGTGCTCTATCACAACTCAGATAAACAGCAAGGTTCCTCTTCACCAAAGAAGAAGGAGGCCACTCTTGGCCCTTGTTCAAGAAGGAGGTTGCTCTTCACCGGACAGAAGAAGGTGGTTCCGCTTCACCCGATAGAAGAATAGGTTTCTATTGACATGTAACAAGATAGGTTCAAACTTACCTGTAAAAGCTTGTTTTAGTGAATTTCTCAAGTGTGATCTTGAGAGAGTGGATGTAGGCTGATTTTAGCCGAACCACTATACTTCTTGATGTTGTGGTTTGTTTCCTTTTCTGCTTTACCTTTTAATTTCTATAATTTATTTTATTATTTCCGCTGCATATAACTCATCTATAAATTGCAAGATCCAGTTTTTGAAAAATCTAAAATTAACCTTTTAAAAAATGAAACTCAAAGAGGGAAAAAAGTTTTAAGTTTTCATTAAACAACCTATTCATCCCCTCTAGGTTGCCTACCTGGACCAACAAAAATAACTAAGATGTGAAAATTAGATGTTTAATTAGAGAGAACATCATGTTGATGGATGAATTCGTGAAAGAGTCCTGCTACAATTACAACAATTTTGTTACAACAATTTTTCAGCATGGCTTTTAGCGACAGTTCAATTGTTATAGCAACAGTTAAATTTTTTTAGCGACTGTTCAACTGTCGCTAAAAGCCTGTGGTAACATTATTTTAACAAAAATTGTTGCAGCTGTAGCATTTCTGTTTGTGAAATAAGTGTTGATTTTAAGAATAGGTTTCAAGTAAAGTATGTGATGAATCCTAAATTTTACTAAGGAGTTTTGGATAATTTGAACGTGTGTTAATTAAATATAAACATGAATCTAATTTATTTTAACACTAATTTATGATGTAATTTATTAATTTAACATAAGACTTGAACGTTGTTGGATAAATTATTACTCAAGCTTGAGTTTTTAATTAAAATAAAATTGAGATAATTAAGTATTAAAAATCGGGGATAATATTTAAAGAATTATTAACAATGAGTCAAGAATACTAGTGCGTTGGGGGTTGAAAATTTTACGTAAAACTTGACTGTATTATGATAAGACTTATTTAACCCCTCGTTAATTGGGTGAAAATAACCAATGTGAATATGGGTAAGTGGATTAAGTTATTCGATATAAATATGTATGGCTAGTAAAGTATATTTGGAAAATCTTTAGACATGATTTTGTTTAACTAGAAGTCCCTTACTCAATATTAAGATATTTTATTGGGTGAATGGAATGGTATTAAATAAAGGTGAATTATTGAGAATTAGGTAAAGATTTAACTTTGATTTAGATGATTTTAATGAATTAAAACAGTTTATTCTTGAATATTGTTGTCCCAATCTCAACCTAAAGGGGGAGTGAATAGGTTGATAGGCAAGTTATAAAAACCTTTTCAAAAACTCTTTTATATGCGAAAACTGAACAACTGTAGTAAAGTAAATTGCTGAAATAAATAAAGAGTTAAAGGGTAAGAGAGTGCAAAAAGGTTTATAGTGGTTTGGTCTTCCCTTATCTACGTCCACTCCCCAAGCGCCTTGGGAATTTGAATCCACTAATCTGATTCTTCAATTGGTGAATCGCAACCACAATACAACGTCTTCTTTTAGAAGGTGAAGAGGAATCTTGAACAATCTTCTTATTTTAGAAAGCGAAGAGCAACCTAGAAACCTCTTCCTAATAGGGTGAAGAGAAACTGAAACAAAACTACTTTACAATAGTTGTTTTTTATTTTTCTCCTTGGACGAAATGACTACAACAATATATTGCTCACTACAATGAATGTTCATTCACTCACAGAAGGATATTCAATAAATGAGAAATGAGAGAATGACAAGAATTGGAGAATAAGAGTAGTAAATGATTATTGAATGTTGTGATCTTGATTTCAGTAATGGAATAGTAGAATGATGAATCTCCAGTAGTTTGAATGTCAGAATATTAACTCCTTATATTGGCACATTGCAAATATGGTCGTTGATAGCATTTAATGCTTTAAAAACTAGCCGTTTGAGCTTCAAGAATTTGAAATTCCGTGCACCAGTGTCGACACAAATAGCCTTGGTGTCGACACAATAAGATCTAGGCAATGGTTGGGTCGACTCATTCTTCTGAGGTGTCGACTCAACTGGATCTGAAAATCTGTAGAGGAGTGTCTTGTGTCGACTCATTGTTTGTTGGTGTCGACTCATCGTATAAGCTTCAGAATCCCTGAATGGAAATACTTTGGTGTCGACTCGAGTGATCTTTGGTGTCGACTCGTCTCAAATTCAGGATTTGCAAAGGAGTTTATGTCGACTCGATACATCATTGGTGTCGACACTACAACTGTAGGAGCCTTGGTCCTTTACTTTGTGTCGATACAACTTTCACTGGTGTCGACACTATAGCTTCAAAACCTAAAGGAACCACAATGGTGTCGACTCAACATTCGAATGTGTTGACTCTTTTGCTTGAAACTTGGAATCCTTCAGTATTCTGGTGTTGGCACAATACTGTTTGTGTTGGCTCAAAAACCTTATATACTTGACTTCAAAATATTTGATTTTAGTGCCTTCAAATCCTAAAAATACTTTCTTGTACACAGGAAAATCATTAATAATCATCAAATCAATATATTGTAATTTGTCAAAATCGAAATTATAGCTTGATTGAACAACTCTTGGGCTAACAAATATAATAAATTGAAAATGATTGAAAGGCTTTGAGATAGTCAATATGTCATACGTGTAATGTGATATTGTCAAGTAGTACATGGTCAAGTCCATGGAAGTGATTTATAATTAAGTATAATCAATGAGGCCAAATGATATATAATGTTGAGAATTGAGAGATGGCGTAAACCTTTATATGATATGATGAAATCTTATAAGTTGGAGCATAATATTAATTTGATCGATATGAATTAAATTAATTTTAAAAATGATTGTACAAATTATTGTGAATTGATAATTTGATTAAATGAGTTTAATGAATAAGCATCGGGTTTGGGGAGAGGAACCAAATCGTACGATTGGACTCGTGACTGAGCTAATGAAAATAAGTTAATGGTTAAATATATGGTTTGATCCTTTCAGAAAAATCTAAATAAAGATTTAATCATAAGTAATGATTAAGAATGATGAAAATAATGATTTAATGTATAAACTGATTGGATTGTATTGAGATGTGAATAGATTGAGGCATAATTGTTCATGTGTGAAAGTTCGAAACTTGAGCAAGACGGGTTGTCGTTCCCTTAGGTTAATTACTGTAAATTGGATATGGGCTATCGTTCAATCGATTTCTTTAGAAATCGTAAATTGGGGTTATTATGGTGGATTATGGAATGGATGGGCTATTCATCGCAACGTCGGTTCTTAAATTAAATCAAAGAATGTAAATGGTAATACGATTTGACTTCAAATGGAATTAAACCAATGCAATGAGAATAGTCTGAATGAGATGAAACAAAGCAACTGAGCAAGAATGAATGTACAAGATCAAAGAAAAAGGCAAAGTGTAAAACGAAAATGAGATTGTATAACATATATAAGAATAGATGAATGAAAGACTAGGAAAGAAAATAAGCATGAAATCATTTAATGGGAAACCAAAAAGAAGTAAGAACAAATATTATAAGTAAGTGTGGCATCATGAGCAAGTAGTCTCGTTATATTATAAATGAATGTCTAACTTGGTAATATATGATTTTATCTAAAATTGGATGTGTGGGAAAGATAAATATTATTTTTGAAAAATTTATACTTGTCATGTTTTATTTTGTGTCCACACACTCACTTCACATATATTACATCTTTTCATTTATCCTACTTGTGGGGCTCAGCCCATGATTTAACATATTTCAGGTAAAAAAGATTAACATAGAGACAATTTAGAAATTTTGAGGATATTGAAGATGCAAGAAATGCAAAAGACATTATGGTATTACAAGAGTATAGTAATTATTAGAGAATTGTAGTTTAATGTAGTTGTTTTTTTTATTTTTTTTATTGTAAGGCCATAAGGCTATTTATCATATTTTGCATGCATGTGAGCTACCATTGGGTTTGTAATTGTATGATTTAGTTTCAGTTTAGTTTGTTATTTGATTGAAGGATGAGATATATGACTTGGTGTTTTTTGTGGATGCCGTTAAGCGGCTTATATTCTTTTTGAGATAATATTTTGCTGTACAGGTTGTTGATTATATTGAGATAGTCTGAAAATAGAGAAAATTCTACCGAAACTTTTAAAAATTAAGAGTTATAGTATTTCTAAGAATTTTTGAAAAGGGTTATAAAGTGGGTCGGGGCATGACAGTAGGGTCCTTTCCCTTAGTTTTCAAAACTTCACCTAAAGAATAGTAAAAATAGTAAATGGAAATCCAAAGCAACAAGGAGAATTTTATTACTCTTGATGGGAACCAAAATTTTTTTACAAGAACCAGATTTGAAGTTATAAGATCTAAAACTATATTACAAACTATTCCTTGATAAAACTAAAAACTCAAGAGTTGGCTGTGTGGATGTGTATCTTCTACGCTCCCCAAAGGGCTCCTTAAATACTATGGGAATGTAACTGTTGACTACTACTCTGAACTGCCAATAACTGTTCCCATTCAGTTATTGTGGGTGGCTTCCTTATTTTCAGGATGTAGGGATACCATTTAACTGCCTATATCGATTTATATTCCCTCTTTGTCTTGGGAATAATCTCTTAAGCTCATGGGTTTTCGTGGCCATGCCCTCTTTGCCTCCTTATTGACACATGTTCTCTTCGGGACTTGTGTCTCTTTGTTGTCTTCAACTACTTTCTCAAAGGCTCTTGGCTTCATTCTCCTTCTAACGCATTAATCTTTCCTCAAAGAGTTTGTCTTAGGATTCCTCAAAGGGACTTCTTCATAGTGTAGTTAGTTTCCTCGAAGTGAATCTCATAAGGTTTTCTCGAAGGCTTAACCCACAAGATGTGTCTCTAGGATTCCTTGACGGGTCAAATTAATTATGATGTAAACAAAAACCCTTATTTATTGAGTTTAATTACTTAACCCAAAGAATGAATACACGAAGTATTTAATAACTTAAATTGCATTTATTATATTCTAGTGCTCATATTTGTTCAAAAGGGCCTATACATCCAATAACTGCCTTCATCGTTAATGAACGACATTCCAAACATCACATTTGCCTGAATAGGCAAAACATTTGAACCGACATGTAGGATTTGAAATGTCGGACATTTGAGTTAACACAAAGTATAAATATTGACGCTTGAAACTCTAAATGTTTATCCTTATCATCCTTTGATACTTCTTGACCAAGTCTCTTTACTTTCTCTCTTGTAATAGCGCCAAAGAAATCTGATAAGCTAGTTCCTATTGAAGCTGAAACCATAAGGTTCACCAAAATTCTTCAAGCTTTTTCCAAGGACAAGGAGAATCACAATAGCCTGATCTCAAGCCCTAATTTGGGCTTGAAGCTCATTTTTTTTTCCGTATTCTTGAGTCAAAATTTTTTAATTTTTTTTCGTCAAGTTACCCTCTAACTCCAGGAGAATCCTTCACACTACATTGCTCCAATTTGTGCTACAATAAATAGGAGGGGTCAACTCCAATCTCTATATAATGCCCAGCCCCATTACTGATAAAATCTAGCAATAAAAAGTGGAAGAAAAACCATATTTGTTAACTCAAGCCAAAACCAAACCGGAAATCCTTAGAGGAAGTATAATGTTCAATAAAACGAATCAAAATTCCAAAATTTTAGTTGGAAGAAAAAATGTAACAATATTATTTTATATGAAAAAACAATCCTTCAACTAGGTTTGAAATAAGCCAAAAAGGGTTCCCAAGAAAGCCCGAACAAACCACATTTTAAAACACATTTTCGAAAAAATCACAGAGTAGATGACTGTTCAAGCACTCCTAGGACCACTTGAGCGGTCCCCTACCCAAGGGTCACCTTTTGAAAACCTAAAAATTTTTCTAAGTGTTGCTCCAAAAAACACAACTTTTTACCATTTTCCAACCCGACTTCCATCATGAAGGAAAACCTGTTAAAACATAGCCCAAATTTATAAAATCTTCCCAAACACTAAAAAACATGTGATAATCCATAATTAAAATAAAAAGTTTTAAACCCAAACGATTTCACATGCGTCAATAAATAGCCACCGGTCTCACATGAATTCGACTTCCAAATGATCTCACATGCGTTAATAAACTGTCACCGGCCTTACAATATTATAAAAAGGGTTTTAACAACTATTAAATACATGAATACAATGTAAAATACTTACATTGCATGAATTTAAAGGTATACAATAATCCTAGATAATTCTATCTCAAATCAACTGGTCGCTCCTACCAGGCATCTCAATCACCAGTCGTCATCCGCTAATACCTGAAACGTTGTTCAACTACAACGTAAGTCATGACTCATAGACAATAAACCAACAATGAACCAAAGCATAATTTGTGAGGATAATCATGTGACATGTGAAAAGTGTTTTGATTCAAAACATATATATTTTTCCAAAGGAAAACTATTTGTGTTACATAATCCATTTTTGTTTCAAAACAATCATTTCAATCATTCTTTTCATAATCATTGACTTTTTATTCATACCAAAACCATAGTTCTAACCCTTTCAAAACCTTAAGTATTTACGATTTTAAAACCTTAAATGTTTATCATTTTTCATAACCACAGTTATTAGATTTACTTTAATCTTAGTTTATATCTTCTTATAACCTTAGTTATTATAATTAGTATAACTTTAGTTATTTTCCAACCATCCATGGGTTTCAACACACATACCCACACGTGTCTAAGAACATAGAAACATCTAATCAACTAGTGATTCACACCATGAATCGACGCCGGACGAGCTTACAGACATGCCCAAGGCTACCCGCCAACTTGTACTCAAGCCAACGTGCACCCACTTGTTTTATAACCCGCCACAACTCCGTCCTGAGTAGGACAATGCACTCCTTTATGGGTTACTAACCCAAATAGTAGGGTACCTGATCTTACACAAGTTTATGATCTTTCACTGATGGGTAACTTGTACCCCAATGATCCGGGCCTCTAATGCCAAACAATTGGTTCATCCACACGGTGTTGAACAATAACTGAGTCTAACCCTAATTGCTCTCCTCGTCAATCACATAGTGAGTCCAACCAAACCATGGTTCCTCTCATCAAACACACATCCGAGTCCAACCAAGCCATGGTTGTTCTTGCCAAATGCACACCTGAATCGAACCAATCAATGGTTCCTCTCATCAATGTACACACGATTCTAACCCAAACAATGGTTCCTCTCATCAACACCTAACACACACATGGATCAAGCCTTTAATGTTATAATTAAAGTTCCAATTCAACAAGATTTAATTGTTAGGTTTTATGATTTTTCCAATCAACCTAAAATGTGTGATAACTGCAAATTAAGCCATTAAAACTACTAAAGTGTGATAAAAATTCTCAATTTCATGTTCCAAGCCAAAACCTGTACCAATTCAAATGGATTTTTATATATCAACCAAAATTCAATATTTTTATTAATAGGTTCCAACAACCTTCAATTTCATGTAAATAATATCAATTTTATGAATCTTTTAGATATAATCACCAAAAACTCCAATTTTCATAGTTTTAGTTCAAATCCATACCCTAGAATAGGTTTTCCCTAACTTGTGTGATTATCATCAAATTGACAATGTAGGTTTGTTATATAAGTTATAATAACTCAATCTCATGCTATCAACACCCAATCAACAACCTATGGTTCCAAAAATCAAGATTTATGTCGTTATACATACAAAATGTGTGTATATAACTCAAATATACAATTCATATTTAACACTAAGATCAAAAATAATTTAGATCTTACCTCATAGATGATAAAAACTCACCAAGGATAAACCTTAACTCAAATCTAAGCTCCAAAATACAAATCGTCCGGTGAATACGAAGCTCTTGATATCCCGATCATTCTTCCAACCTCTAAATCTATGCTAGATCCCTCCATGATGCTCCAAAAAACTCTAAATAGGTAAACCCTAACTCTCCCTTTCCCTTTTAGAAAGAGAAAAGAGAGAAAACTCTTATTTTATTTCAAATAAAACTACCCCACGCCATTTTTAAAATCCCCCTACCGATAG
>JAULLH010472719.1:0-11662 GCA_035668455.1 Sarracenia alabamensis
CACTTGAGACCAAACTGGGTTTCTAGAGAGAGAAAGTAGATGAAAAATCAAAATGGAAATAAAACCCAAAAGAGAGAGAGAGAACCTGCAAATCCAGACTACGGAGGAGCGTGCAAACCCAAAATAAAGCCCTCATCTTCACTGTACCGTTTGGTTTAGTGGTTTTTTTTAATATGTACTTTTTTCCAAAGCCTTTTTTTTACCTCTTTAATTCCTCTTACTACGATAAAAAAATTCCTCTTACTGACCGTTTGGTTTAGGGGTTTTTTTAATATGTATTTTTTTCAAAGCTTTTTTTACCTATTTAATCCTCTTACCGAGAAAGATAAAATAGGGAAAAAAAATGAAAACAAACAAACATAAATGTGTTATTAGCCTACTTTGATATATATATAAATCACTAATGAAGATAAATCATAAAATAAATCATAAAATAAAATATTATATAATATAAATCAGTTTGATTACTAAAATCATAAAATAAATCACTATTTGTTTCGTTGCGAATTTTACCGTACTTCTGCAAAACAAAAAATATATATAATAAGGACTTGGTATAATATTTAGTGTAATATAAAAATAAGTTATACTAATACGTAAATCGGTAAGGAGCGTGCCTCTGCATATGTAACATCTTAAGTTATGTTATTTATATTTTTATTTTGAAATGTCAAAATAAATTACAATTGTTTACATTGTTAGAATTTTTTTTAAAAAAATATTAATATTATATTTAAAAAAATAGGAAGATAGGCTATAGATGAGATCCATTAATGTCAAATAGTGTCTACCTACCTATTCGGGGGGTTTTATTAATTTGTGCACTCCATGCTTGAATATTACTGGAGATTAGATGGAGCAATTTTTAATATTTTAATGTATTTAAGGGAATACGAATGAATCCTATAGGGGTTGTAGATATATATGATAATAATTCATTTCTATTGAATTATCTACTTTTCTTATGAAAATATTATAAATTTTTAAAACTAATATGGTTTGAAATAATTGATAGTCAATATTAGAGTTTAATGATGGTTTAGGTTTGACCTTTATTTTGTTATCAAACGAAATAAGTAAATCACACCTGTTCAAGACAGGCTTTGATGTAGGATGGGGTCTAATGTACATTTCCCTATATTCGGACATGGTAGGGTATACTTTTAATTGTAGACTCTATAGTTTAATAGTTCGAAAGTCAATATTAGAGTTTAAGGATAATTTTGGTTTGACCAATGGAAGAATGATGTTAAATTAAGTAATTTCAATATTCATGAGGTTAGGTCATATTTTTAATTTTTTTTTTGTAGAGCAAAAGAAGACAATTTTAAGATATAGAATCCCATTAGCATCACACCTAAGGTTAAAAAAGTTTTTATTATATTTTAAAAATTCCTATAATCACGTGAGTTTCAGAATTTGGTCTTAATTATTATAAGTTGTGGAAAGATAAAATAAAGAAAAGAAAATAAATAATAAAAAAAATAAAATAGTACTAAGTCCCTCTGTTAATTGTTCGTTACCAAATCAAATACTTAATCACGTGTCATAAGCTTATTACAATTGCTTAAGAGTTAGTTGTATGTATTTTAATTGCATCTAAGTATTAAGCTCAAATTTTACATCATGGTTAATGCATTTTAATTTTGTTTCTCTCACATTGTTCAAGTTTTAAGTATTTTTTGTTCATATTTTAAGTATTTTTTGTTCACATTTTTCATATTGTTCATTTTTCCTTCATCTCTTTCTCAGAATCCATTGAAAGCAACATGTATCTTTTACCCTTCTTCAATTGATTACTTATTTCATTGTCATATTTTCCTTATTTTTTAAATAGATTTATACTATTTTTCATTACTCTTACTACTAGATTGATATAGTACAATGGAGAATAATCATGAAGATTGAATGGATGACGTCAGAGAACAAAATCGTTTACGACAACAAAGGTACAGACAACTTCTTAGTGTAGAAGCCACTGCACATTAGAGAGAAATTAAAAGGCATTCGTAACAAAGTAGACTACACAACTTGAGTCCTGCACAAGTTGCCAATAGGCTAGCACGACGTCGTCTTACACAACAAATTAGAAGACGGGATAATCAATCTGAACGTCAAATGCAAAATGAAGATCATTTAGTGCATAGTACATCAAACTATGGCCAACGAAATTCATCCGGTACAAAATCAATACTTTCCAAATTTATTATTAATAAGATATAAATTTTGATCTTATTATTATCCTACAACATCCATGATAATTTTTTTCAATTAATTAGTACGAGGTATATTGAATTTCGTGGATGACGTCCCTCGAATGATTCAAAATACATTACGCCGACGACCTTATTCTCCTTTGTAACCACAAGATTCGTACCAACTCAAAACTCATATCTACGGCAATGTGGTATGTCCCAACTCACTCATTTAATGCATCTAGCCTGATATGCTCCTACTAATTCCACGTATGAGGATGGTGGTACAAGTGGATCCAAAGAACCAGAATCCTGCCAAATTCATATAGAAGGTATAACTATATTATTTCCTTATTTAAATGTATTTTTCAAAATTATTGCTCACACCAAAATTTTTTAATAAATAACTTTTATTATTATATCTTTATACTATTGTTCGCGACCAATATTAACCTATCTAAACTTGCACATAATCTACTCCAATGTTATTTACATAGGAGATATCATGCATGCCCATGAAAATCATGGGGAATTAAATGAAACTGATATAATTCCGAATGTCCAATTATTTTCTCGACGAACATATCGCAATTGTGCCAGAGGTTTTCAACAATGTAATCGCGTTCAAAGATTGAAATTGCCAATGCCAACTACATGTCAACATTGTCAAGCAAGATTGTTCCATCGTGAAACTTCGGCCATATGTTGTAGTAAAGGAGCAATTATTCTCCCCCAAATAGTAGTGCACCGATTGAGCTTATTGATATATTCTCTGACCAAACTATTGAGGGTTGTCACTTTAGACAAAATATTCGTGCATATAATCATGTCTTCTCCTTCACTTCAATGGGGGTTCATATTGACGAAAATCTATCAGCGACAAGCCATGGAATTTATACGTTTCGTGCACATGGAGCTATTTATCACAAGATTGGCACTCTCTTACCAAACTCAAATGAGAGGCCAAGATACTTACAGTTGTACATTTACGACACTGATCATGAGATTCAAAATCGGATGATTGAAAATGAAGGTCTTCACAACGAGTTGATTGAGAAGATAACAAGGATTTTGAATGCTCACAATCCATTTGTTCAGACATTTCGTCATTTGGCGCAACGACAAGATTTACATGAATGTCGACTTCTAATCAAGGAGCAACCATATAACATGCGCCAATACAATCTTCCAACAGCTTCTGAAGTTGCTGCAATTTTAGTTGGTGGAGAAGAAGTTGGAAATTTAAGGGGAAGGGATATAATTGTTGAAACTGTCAGTGGTAATCTCATTACAGTTCCAAACGTGGCTGGATACTATGATCCTTTACAATATCTTCTGCTATTGCCATATGGGATATACGGATGGGGTGTTAACAGTAGAAATAATAACGGCACAAAAGTAACATGTTGTGATTTTTATGCATTACTACTACAGGTTAGGATACATGTGCAATTATATTTTTCACAATTTCTTCCAATTTACTTTATCCTTAATTGCTTACTATGATTGACCTATTTTAATGTTAGATCCGTCCCAATGATCAATCACTTCTTCTTCAAGGTGATAGACTCTTACAACAATATGTGGTGGATAATTACGTAAAGATTGAGACTCATAAACTCAGATGGATATGTACACATCAAAATGAAATTCGATCTGACTTCTACCAAGGCCTTTTAGACTCCATTCATGATGGTGAAAATTATGGAGGTAAAATTTGTTTACTTTGGCAAAAAATCTAATGATTATGTTTTAAATAAAATGCAAATTACTAATTACAATAATTATTTAGGAAATATCGGTTCGTAGAGTCATATTGCCATCGTCATTTGTTGGAAGCCCCCGAGATATATATCAAAGATACCAAGATGCAATGGCTTTGGTTCAGAAATATGGTAAACCCGATCTTTTTCTTACAATAACATGTAATTCGAATTGGCCTGAAATCAAAACTGAGCTATTACCAGGACAAGTACCGAATGACCGCCCTGATTTGGTAGCAAGGATTTTTCGTTCAAAACTAGAAGAGATGAAAAATGACATTTTAACTAAGAATGTCCTGGGAAAGGTTATTGCATATGCATATGTCATTGAGTTTCAAAAAAGGGGCTTACCACATGTTCATATGCTTCTCATTTTAGATGAAAATGATAAGCTAAATACTCCAGATGATTATGATGGTATTGTTAGAGCTGAAATACCAGACAAAACATTGGAGCCTGAATTGTATAGTGCAGTGCTCAAACACATGATACACGGTCCATGTGGAATGTACAATGAACGTTCGCCTTGCATGAAAAATGGAAAGTGTAAAAGGCGATATCCGAAACCATTTGCGCACAACACAACTCTAGGAATTGATTCTTATCCAGTATATCGCAGAAGAGAAGGTCAACCAATACCGTTGGAGAGTAATGAACAAGTATTCGTGGACAATAGTTGGGTCGTTCCATACAATCCGTGGTTGTTGTTGAAATATGATTGTCATATCAATGTTGAAATTTGCAGCAGTGTCAAAAGTGTAAAATACTTATACAAGTATGTTTACAAAGGTCCTGATCGTGTTGCACTCGAAATTCGTCAAGGCCCTAACTATGATGAAGTACAACAATTTATAGATGGAAGATGGATTTGTGCTCCTGAAGCATTATGGAAAATATTTAAATTTCCAATGACGAGGTTGACCCCTAGCGTTGAACGTTTACAAATACACTTGCCAAATAGACAACAAGTTAGGTTTTACACGTTCCAAAACATCGAAAATGTTTTGTCAGATGAGTACTATTCTAGAACAATGCTTACCCAGTTCTTTCAACTGAATATTGATGATGTCACGGCAAACTGTTATTTATATCGGGAGATTCCCCAACATTACAGATGGTGCAATCGTGAAAAACTATGGCGACGGAGACAAAGTCATCAAAGAGTAATTGGTAGAATCTACACAGTTTCGCCATCAGAAGGGGAGCGATTCTATTTAAGGATTTTACTCAATCATATTCAAGGGCCAAAATCATTCGACGATTTACTTACTGTAAATGGAAATGCTTATCCAACATTCAAGCAAGCTGCTGAACATCATGGTCTGTTGCAACACGATGATAGCATTAGACAATGTTTATTAGAAGCTGCACTTATGCGTATGCCATCAACTTTACGAAGATTGTTTGTAACAATATTGGTGTATTGCGAACCGACAGGAGTGCAAGATTTATGGAATGAATTTTATCCTTCAATGATTGAAGATTATACGTCTACCAGTACGAATAATATGTGCGCCCTAAACAGAGCTCTGAATGATATAAATCGTCTTTTACTGCAATATAACAAGAGAGTATCAGATTACAATCTCCCAGAAATCTGAATGGATTTTGATGATCATTCGTCAATTCCAAAGGAAATACAGGATGAGATTTCAATTGTTATTCCTCAAGAACACTTAGACTCCATTTTAATGTCAAATACTGATCAAAATTTTGCATTTCAAACAATTATGCGAGCTGTCCAACAACATAATTCTGGATTTTTCTTTGTTGATGGTCCCGGAGGAACTGGAAAGACATACTTATATCGTGCGTTATTGGCATCCATTAGAAGCCAAGGTCGTATTGCTCGGGCAACAGCAACATCTGGAATAGCAGCTACACTAATGCCTGGGGAAAGGACAACACATTCATGATTTAAGATCCCGTTGAATCCCGATCACTCTTCAATGTGTTCCATCAACAAACAATCAGATTTAGCAGAACTAATAAGACGGGCAACGATCATTCTTTGGGATGAAGCAACGATGACGAATCGTTATGCTATCGAAATAGTAGATCGAACCTTCCAGGATATCATTGGGATAAATACCCCATTCGGTGGAAAGATTATGGTATTTGGAGGTTATTTTCGTCAAGTGCTTCGAGTCATCCCAAATGGTACAAAGGCGAAAACAATTGCTGCGTGTATTGTCAAATCACCTATATGGATGAACGTTCAAGTACTTCGCCTTAAAAAAAATATGCGCTTTATAAATGATGAAGGATTTGCTGGATTTCTTCTTCGAGTTAGAGATGGTTCAGAGCCAACAACTACAGATGATATGATAACTATACCGACCTCAATGGGAATACCATGGGATGATGATGAATCAATTGATCAGTTAATAGAGAAAATCTATCCTGATATTGGTAATCATGCTCATGATGGAACATATAGTGTTGGTAGAGGTTTAATAACAACTCACAATGAAAATGTGGATCGTCTTAATGAAAGAGTCATTCAAAGATTTCCAAGTGAAACAAGGACATATTATTCTTTTGATAAAGTTGAGAATGATTCCCACAATTTATACCAGCAAGAGTTCTTATATTCTATTTCTCCTGGTGGTTTACCACCACATATTTTGAATTTGAAACATGGTGCGCCTATTATGCTTTTAAGGAATATTGATCCTGCTATTGGTTTGTGTAATGGTACAAGGCTACTTTGTCGTGCTTTGAACAATAACTTCATAGATGCGGAGATTTTAACAGGTTATTTCAAAGGTACAAGAGTTTTTCTTCCACGGATTCCACTAAAAACTCCTGAGAACATAAAGTTACCATTTGAGATGACTCGCACACAATTTCCTGTTCGTCTTAGTTTTGCCTTAACCATAAATAAGTCACAAGGCCAAACAATTCCACATGTGGGCGTCTACTTACCGGACAATGTATTCAGTCATGGTCAATTGTACCTTGCTTTATCTAAAGTGGTGTCTCAGCAAACAACTAAGGTCTTAGTTAAAAAGGGTAGCAATGACAATGAAGAAACGATTTACACCCACAATGTTGTGTATAGAGAAATTCTATGACCAAACAACCCAGCATTAATTTAACGAAAAGTTATTTTCTTTAATAATTTTTTTCTTAAACTTATTTGTAACAATATTATATAGTTTATCATGTGGTAATATGTTATCATTTTGTAGGGATACGTTACAATATTAAATTGTTGTAGCCATGGGAAAATGATCTACATGTCAAATATGTGGTGGATGATATAAAGTCGGATGATCAAGTAATTCCTAAACCTTACGTTAGTATTATTATTTAACTTAATATCTTTAGTAGAAGTAGCATCATAATTTTTAAAAATAAATCTATCATTGTATTAATACTTATTGAATTTATTATTGTTGTATTGCTATTAATATAGATAAATAGATTCTCCATTTACTGTCTTGGATGGAGTTTCTCAGTTAGAGCTGGTACACCTGAACTACGAAAACTAATAAACAGGGAATTATATGGACAAACAATAAGCAGGTACGATACTTTTGTTATAACAGTTTAGCTTAGTAATGGTAAGTCGCAATATACTAACATATTTTTTGTTTATTTTTAATTATAGAAATGATAACATATCATAGATTACAAATCGAAGTTGTAAAGCAGATATGAATATTTATATGATAATAACATATTCTTAAAAACTCTTTCTATTTTTTTAAATTTTAATTAAGATGTATTTGCTAAAAGATTGCTCAATAATGTATTTATTGTGATTTTAAAAACTTCATGTTCAGTTCTATATGTAACGACAAATACAACAATTATGATCATTTGCAGAGATATGCAACGTTGCGACGAGTTACGCTTCTTACCGTCCTACGTATAATTATAACTTATTTTTATATTAAACTAAATATTATACCAAGTCAATATATATATATATTTTTTGCAGGACTACGACAAAACTCACAACGAAACAATTACAATAGCTATTAAGGACAAATGGTGATTTATTTTATTATTTTGGAAATCAAATTTTGTAATAACAATCAATTTTATTCAGTGTTTTGTAATTTTAATTTATTTATTAATTGTGTTGTCTTTGTTTAATATGGTTGCTTGATGGTTTGTTTTGTAATTCTAAATTAACGCTTTTTTCTACACAATTATTGTATGTGAATTATTGGTATAAAAAATTATATTAAATTAAAAATTATAATATCAAATAAATATATTATTTTTTAATGATATAGTATTCGAGTTGCGCACGCATCGCGTGTGTCTCGATGGCTAGTTGTAAAAGAACATTTGCATATACCACAAATCAGAAGGAACATAGTTCAGGTTTCTTGATTTGGCATTGATGGACATTTTGTTTACTATAATCAACAATTTTGCAATATTGTGGTTGGTAAGCACCACATCTGATATGATACATTGGATAATGGTCTTTATATTTCACACCCAACTATTTCTACTGTTCAAAACGATGGTGTGAATAACTTACATGTTTTACCACTAAATAGGAATGGTTACTCGATGAACCAAACACCACTTTGGAATCTTTGTTTCGTCATCTTAATCTAAAAAGGATATAAAGATTGCAAGAAAATGGACATTTAGGTTCATTTGAAGTGGATGCACTTACAGTCTGTAAATCTTGTTTAGAATGTAGGATGACTAAGAAGCCGTTTACGGCGAAAGAACTCATAGTCAAATAAGTGTTGGGATTGGTTTATTCTGATGCATGTGGTCCAATCATGTAATAGGTAGGTAAGATCCCATCACGAATAATAATCACGTCCTGACCTAAAACAAATAACAATCAAGTCCTGACCTAAAACAAATAATAATCTCATAACGAATATCTAATAACCGAGATCTGTGCCGAATATTCATTTCTTTAAAACATTGGTTTGAAAAAAAATAAGAATGTTTTCCTTTTTCAAGAGTTTTAAGAAAAGATTGGAAAATATTCCAACTCTTGAAATTTTTAGAAATTTTGACAGAGTTTCCTCTGTTTTTGGACTATCTCAAGTTATCGACAACCTGTAAACAGATATCTGGACATTAATAATCAATAAAGGCCCTTCAAGGGCATCAACAACCACAGTCTAAGCTATATCAAGCCGATAACGGCACAACTCAAATACTAATCAACAAACTACCTCAAAATATCAATAAAATCATGGGTGGCCCGTAGGCTCTTGCAACCGGTAAATAACAGAAAAAAAACCAAAGCTATCTAAACTGAAACAGAAAGCAAACTACACATCGGCATCTCACATGCATACAGAGGTTGATAAAAGGCCTTATAGCCATACAGTTATCCAACAACTGAAAAACAAGATAAAAACAAAAGTACAATCAATATACATTCATCCATAAGAGAAAGAAACTATAAACTACATGAACACGGTAGAGATGTGCAAGCTTCTGCTTTTCCTATCCTTGCTCCCGCTATCCCAAAAATTATCCTTTTTGCTTCACTTGAAAAATGTTAGGGTGGTTGCGCCACAGATGTAGGATAATAGAAAAAATAAACCACAAAACGATATACAAAGTTGGTTATGCAGCAATATAAGTAAGAAGGTTTTAAAAGATAAAACCATAATCATTTTTGTGTTGTCCAAAACCTTGCCTGCATGACCAGGTTTTTCTGTAAAAATCTCATTTTATCCACAAAGCATGAATAAAGGAAAATCAGTTGAAAAACTAAGTTTTTCCCATTAGACTCAACTTACAACCCCAAAAATTGTAAATGACTACTCTCTGTACAATA
The DNA here is from genome assembly GCA_035668455.1 of Sarracenia alabamensis. Classification (NCBI taxonomy): domain Eukaryota; kingdom Viridiplantae; phylum Streptophyta; class Magnoliopsida; order Ericales; family Sarraceniaceae; genus Sarracenia; species Sarracenia alabamensis. The sequence goes on from JAULLH010472719.1 coordinate 9,738, forward strand.
ACAGCGGAAAGCTGCCAAGAAGTGGTGGATCTAACTCACAAAGGGGTGAAACGGTTACTACATACTACACTGTGTAACTTAAAGCTACTCTACATGCATCTACATCTCACAAATGATACTATGATCATGCACATGTGAATAATGCACACATAAACCAAACAAAGCACCATGTATCGTAAAGTAAACAAGCTATGTCCCATACCATAGCTCGTAAACGTTACACGTACATACTTACACACCCACGTATCGTAAAGTAAACAAACTATGTCCCATACCATAGCTCATAATCCTTACGCTACAAACGCACGCATACCAGAGATGGACCTCGGAGTAAAGGACGAGTCTAACCCCGGTTGTACCAGTCCCATGGAACACATCAATGTGGATCGGAAGGCCCTGGCCATCTCCTACTACACAACCCCCACGGAACACATCAACGTGGACCGGCCTCACAGAACACATCAACGCTAGTCGAAAGGCTTAGAATTCACTCCCCACTCCCCCACAGGTCCCAAAACTAAAGCAAAAGTATACACAATACCAATCAACTAGGTGCACAAATAGTGAACCTAACATGACAAAATCCAGGCCATAAACGCCATAATCTCAATAGGGTTCTTACAACCCAAATAGGAGAATATAACCACCATACATTATAGTCACAAGCATCCAGCACAAAGACACAAGCGATGTGCTCTAACAGATCGCAAAGATCTACACACACGTACCCACAAACATAAAGTGCAAGGGTAGCTACACAGCCCATCTAACTGTGATCTAAATCAACGCAAAAGTGTTCACATATGTGTCACAACCAACACAACGATATCAACCAAAGGGATATCCTACTCAACACACATAACTCGATAGCAAACCATAAAGGCTATTGGAAGAGAGCCTACGTGTCATAAGGCACTTCTACTAAAACCAACTCATAAGTTGATCACAACCAATCAAGGATTATATAAGGGAGCCTAAGAGTTCTCATATACACCAACATGACAAATGTACTATCATAGTTTTTGGTTTAGACTTGACTTCAAAGTACATACTCAATTTATTACACAAAAAGGCCAAGATTGCTTATCCAATATAGCTTTAATCCAAGATCACATAGTTCTACCATCAACAAGTAGGTTATTATAAGGGAGCGTAAGCATCTCATCCACACAAAGCGTTATTCACCAATGTATCTCAATTATGCGCAACATATGTTATTGAAACCTCAGGATACCCGAATGATTTAACTGAAATCTAGCATATGTTCTAACACGAATAATATTATCTATTATCAAAACACATCCTATGAGGATGACATATCCACTTCACAATTAGGTTCTATCAAGCCTAATCAAGGCTAACTACCAAGTTAATCTTATCTATATCCAAACCAATGGCTAACATAAGTCGGCCCAACCATCTTAAGACGCGTAAGGAAGAATGCCTCTCTTACGGGGTATTGTATAACATAAACCTTTACTATACTTAGGGTATCCTACAAATAGGACACCAACGCAAATATTCCAATTCATCCTAATGATGTCAAGCTATTGAGGCAATGACACGAGAACAATCCAAATGATATATTAAAGTAAGGGCGAAACTGATTCACCCGCGGATCATCAAGCACTTCAACCAAACCGCAAGAGTACGCTACGTGGTAAAACATCAATTCTTAACTCACCCTATTCGCATCAAATTACACTTTAATTCACTTAAAATCAAATGTTCGAAGAGTTTAAAGTAAGCCTCAAATTCCCACTTGCTAACTCCTTAATAAAAATTACTCACACTTGGTTCAAAAATTCTCGAACTTGGATCATAGGTTAATCTGTTGGGTTTTTTCGTGAAATCGGAAGCGTTTTGAAATAAAATAAAACCGCGGCTCGTTTTTCGTGAAAACCTATCGCGCTAAACATCCATGG